>JBCFYV010004942.1:0-18873 GCA_039000515.1 Timema cristinae
TCTCTTGATTGTGGTGATTTGGAAACGTCGTAAGCATTACCCGGTAATAGAGTATCACGCCGTTAAAATATTGTCTTACACTTATCCCACTGGAGCGACTTGCCCTCCCGACTATGTGAAGTAACATGTCGCTGAAAATTGTCCCTCCGGTTGAATACTTGTCCACACTCAACACTTTTCAAGTGCACCCCATGTAGTAAACATATATGACGTGTCAGGTTGCAATATGATTTTAGAATGAAATGATCATTCTAGTGTTGTAAAATATTCCTATTTCATTATTATTTTACAGTCCCCACTCCCGTAACATGAATGCTGGATATGGGCTTGGAAACTCCCCTCTCCAAACATAACAACTACAGTGGTGTGGCTATTTGAATATCTCTGGGTCTCTACATATGAACAACACAAGAGTAAACATAATTGCTATTGAAATCCAAAGTTTTAGTGTTTGTATATCACCGTGTCTCTTTTTATATCCATTGGTTTGCTTTACTCGATGCTCTGTGCTACCGTTTACACAAGTTTTCAAATGTTGACAGCTTCAGCCTGATATATCGCAGGGACCAAATAAACAGACCCTGTTAATGCTTAACATAATTGGATGTATAGAACGAGTTTTTTTTTTAAATTAGATGAAAAAGTTATTTCACAAAGTTTTGGACACCCGTCAAATCAATATGGCCCGTATGAAAAAAAACTAATTTATTAATGGTTATTAAAGTAGTTATGTATGAGAGTAAGTTACTGTGCAAGCCTACATTTCAAATTTGGTTAAAATGTTATTTATCTTTAATGGCTGACTTGGGCACCTATAACTCAATTAATAAAATTTATGATTAACTAATTTCGTCTTAGGGCAGTATATCCCAACTCAAGGCCGTAGATCATAAACAGCCCACGGCCTGTTTCATTTGGCCCACCAGTTTTAAAAATACCTATTAGTAAAATGAGTAACTCCAATATTCATTCAGAACAACTCGAGCCAACAGTATCATTCACTTGACTAAGTATATTTGTGTAATCATAATAATATAATGGTCTTAGTATGCTTGTATACTGGCCGTAGGGAGCTTTTCAATATTAAAAGTTTTATTTGAATATCATATAGAGATCGTATTGTGATTACGAACAATTTCCACCACGAGATTATGAGGACTCTTTGCGTTTTATGTACGCCCAATCTCCCCCCGATATTTTCACCCCATCCTTGGGCCTGGATCAACAAGTTTAGTGACGGAGAATTATATTGGATGTGTGCACCCCTGCCCTATTTAGTCGCGTTGTGAAGGCCATGGAAGAATAATGTTCAAACTGTTCCAGCTCGAGCCACCATGGCCGCGCTGCCACATGTATGCATGACATGATATGGAGATGTTCACAAGTGTAGGTGGCAGTGCTGTTGCAGGCACTGCCAGAATATTGGTGGTGCGAGTGGCCAGGCTGGTAGCTCCACGTCATTTCACTGTCTGATACGAAGGTCTTCACACGAGACGCAATTGTTGAGTGTGGCCAGACGTGTGTGTGTTCGCATTTTTCAAAATGAGTAGCTCTGACACAGAAAGGTTAATACTGGAAGTTCAATCAAGGATTGAAATTCATCCAATGGTATGCTGTCTCTAATATGCATGTCCGCACCAGTCAGTTTTTCTTTTAAACATTGTAGTAACTCATCAAAAGATGCAATATTCAAGCACGTAAAAAGGAATAGCTTATCAGGATTATATCGAAGGTCATTGTTCAAAGTGTAGAAAATACCTTTCGTTGATCGGTCACGTAAGATTGTGTATCCAAAATCTCAGCCGGAATTCACGTAAACGTAATAAGGGTATAAAAACAGGCACCTGTCTCGTCCAACTCCATTATGACTTGCTGGTGGCGTAACAAAAGCATTCACGCTTCTAGGAGAAGCGCCACCAAACTAAGCGGTGGCGCGGCCATGGTGGTCCCGAGTGTAAAGACCCTCCACACCACACCAGTGCGGGTTGGCTCCGTGTAATCGGTTACTTTATCAGTAATATTATTTTAATAAGGAGGATTGTACTAATGGTTTTAAAGAATCAGAAACACTGCAGCGTGATAAAATTTTCTTCGGAATAGGGGGAGACCTTAATGAAATGGATTTGATCCAATGTCTCATGGCCGATAGTTTGAAAAACACTGGAATGACCATACATAATAAAAACCAACATTGTTTTAATCTAATCTGGAGTGTATACATTAATATTTAGTTTCATTTCACGATTAATTCTTTACTGTACACATAACTACTATAGTTTAGTCTCCTGCGAGTGTTTCAACTTCCAATCGTTGATAAGACATGCGATTTGATTTTTTTAAAGCTCAACATCACGTGTAAGGGGAATTGTCGAGGAACGTCTTTCAGTCGTTAATGTCAAAGCTTTTAATCCGATTGCTCGGAAGTTGTCCACTTGATGTGACGATTGTAAAACGGGAACCTCTAGGAAGTAAAGGGACAGTCATCAAACGTCATCAGTACTCACCTGAACAAACAATTGAGACGATACTCAGTTTATTGTATTCTCTCTACAGCATATCTTAAAATGATGATTTATCGTCAGATGGGATCATAACTAAACTTAGTTGGAAACATTTGAAAACATGTTGTTTGGTAATTCGGTGTGGTACTGGTAGCTAATAAGTATTTATTTTCATTCTACAAAGTTTAAGATTTAAAGAAATATCAATAATATTGTATACATATATTTACAGTCCATCCAGCGTATGAGTTGTGCTAGCTAGCATACGATTTTTAACACAGACAATTTTTCAAGTCACTAATGTTAACCTATGCTAAAATAATTATTTCTCATTAATAATATATTTTCAGTCAAAAGTATTAATGAAAGCTTCTAATAACACTTCAAATGACTGTATTTATTGGTTTTTTCGTAACTAATTGATATTATAAAATTAGTTAATAAAACTAATAAGTTTTTTGTTTCAAGGTTGCGGCAACAAAAATATATTTTAGTTCATGATATAATAGAGTAACAATTATTATAGTCATACTTATTATTATTATTTTTATTACTATTAGCACCACGTCTTACTAACCGTTCGGGTTACACGCACTTACGCTAATGTTGTAATGGTAGGGTGATTGTGAGATGAAATGGAGGACCTACAGTTTAACGTGGGATTCTAACCACGGTGGAAGCCTGGCATTCCCCACATTCACAAGCTGTGATTAATTGAAATATGTCTTGTGAATGTGGGGAATACCAGGCCGCCACCGTGGTTCGGATTCCACGTTAAACTGTAGGTCCTTCATTTTATCTCACAATCACCCTACCATTACACATTAGCGTAAGAGGTAAAACCCAAACGGGTAGTAAGACGCGGTGCTAATAATAATAATATAATAATAATAATTGAAATATGAGATTGATACGAAGACTCAAACAAATGAACATGAGAATGTACAGGTCAATGGTGCTGTAACCAACTCTCAAAATCCAATCCTCATTTTGAAGGTAATATTTAATGAGAACATGAAAGAATATAACAATAAGAGTGAAAAAGTGATTAAAAAACCTTGGACCATTTCGACCATTGAATAAGCTGTTAGTGAAAACTTCGATTCAAGAAATCCAGACAAGAAGAATAGTAGCAAGCAGTATGGACTGACTAGGAAATATGACGCCTTAGTGGTTGGTGAAAATAAAGTTCTGGGTAAAAAAGAAAAAACTAATGATCTCGTTGAAATAATAGCTCCTGTTGAGGAATATTTTCATACATTGCTTCAGCATCACCACACTAGAGGAAACAGAGGCAGAAACAAAATGTTTGAACTGAAATATCAATTTCATATACGGAAACTTGATACAGAGATTTTTGTATCGCGGTGTAAAACGTGCAATTCGAATAAGTCTCGGCAACACAAAAACATCGTCCTATAATCAATCACTACAAAGGACTTTAATGTTCTCAGATAAATTAATTTCGTTGATTTTTAATCAACTTCCTATAGAGATTACAAATGATTAATGAACTACCAAGACAATGCAACGATATTTCGAGTTCTTTGCCTTTAGAAAACCTGCTGAAATTTAATCAGAATTGAAGAAGATTATTTTATACTTTGGTGCACCTAATATTTTGCGAAGTGAAAATGGACTATAGTTTCATACTGGGGTCATCCAGCAAGTTTCAGGCATGTGGCCTGATTGTAAAATAGTGCATGGAAGACTCCAACATTCAGAATCACAAGGGAGCGTGGAGTGATGCAATCAAGATATTTAAATCATGGATGGAGGACAATGGAAGTACAGAGTGAGAAACAGGTTGCCACTTCCTTCAGTGGCAGAATAACTTTTCAAAGCATTGAAACATATGCATAAGTCCGTCCGGAGCACTATTTGGATTAGAACCGAAACTAAGACTAAGGTCAACGAAAATTCAACCTACTATTTTGTAAACATTTGATAGTGAAGAAGATTTGAAATGGATTAGAGAGTGAAAATAAATGACTCAAAATCGTGTGCTCTTCATGCAAGATGGGAGCTCACATTACTTGTGGTGATTAGAGCACTGTAGCGAGCTCAAGAGAGTGGTGGTATTTTTATTTGTGACACTTGCAAAAGACAAGAAAATATAACAAAAGAACGTCAAAAACCACATGAAGGCCAGAAAAACTGAATAAAATCACTGCAAAAAAAACAAACTAAAACCTGTTGAAGTTGGGGACTTTATTTAAATGAAAGTACCAAATAAGTAATTTTTCTAGCTAATTCGAATCTCTATCTCCCCTTCATTGATACTCAAGTCTACTGCGAGAGTGAAGCCTTAGCCCAGTGGTTCCCAAACTTTTTGAATCGCGGAGAACTTTTCAAGAAAGAAATTCGTCACGGAGCACTATAGTTCTCCTGATGTCAAAGGCACGTATTCTCATTATTTAAAATGGTTTTTACCTAACTGCACTTTTAAAGTTGTTTGTCGATATTTTATCCTATAGCAAGAGCATGAATTATTTTTCGAGTTCTAAATATCTTAAATTTTGATCTAAATTTGATTTTTTTTCTCATTGAAAAAAATTGAAAATTTAACTTTAGTTTTCTCAAAACATCAATTGGCATAACGGCTACGATACTTTCACCGAGTACCTACATAGGTACTTAACTGAATGACAGCAGTATTCACGAAGGAAATGCATGTTTAAGAATTTGAGCATGTTAAAAATAAAGTTTTACTTAATTCAAAATGTTATTTTCTCCACTAATTTCAAATAAATAAGGAAATTATTTAACTACATAAACGAAAAACAACAACAAAAAACTTCAAGTAAAGCAACAAATTTTATAGCAAATTCAAGTAGGTATTATTAGTCCACAGTATTATGTTACCCACATAGATATGGTATTTAAACCCATTTTCATCGCTATAAAAAAAGTGACTTGACATCAAAAAAGAACGATAAAGTGTAGACCGCGAACTTTAATTCTAATGATAGGGATGGGATTATTTTGATTTGCACAATGTGGCTACATGTGGTTGAATTTAGAACAGCTGCAACCGAATATCTGGCTTTGCATTGAGGTGGGATCTGTATTTTGTTTTAGTAGCCACATAGGTGGAGATCCTGATTCACATAAGTAAAGTGTTGCAAAGGGCAGAAGGATGATTTTCACATTATCTAACAAAACTTCAAATTTGTCTCTTAGCTGACACCAAAATTCTGATAGTGAAATCTTAGTTGCAAAAGTCTCTTTTATCACAGAATATAATGTCAAATCAATCAAGAACTCATATTGTTGCGATGTCAGACAGAATGGATTTTCCGGCCAAACCAAAAGTTTATTAAAAATTTATTTTGTGGAGTTCTTACAGAAAATAACAGTTGAAACTATAAATAACACTCCACTGCGACTTGACTTGTTTCGACTCTCGACTGAATACTGACTGAACGTTTAAAGAAACGTGAAGTTTTAATATGTAATAGAAACTTCCCAGAAAATTCTGGAAAGGTGTCGAAGCTAACAATTGTACAATCGTATCTGAAAGCGCGGCGAAGTTCTCTCAGAGACGGTGTTAGCTGGCACCTTATAGTGTCTCTGGTTTTGCCACGTGCAGTCTGTGTAATTCACCAACGTTCTCGATATTTGCAAGGTTCCAAGACGATGTGGCCGGACAAAGATGACACGCACTTCGGCTTTATAATACTTGCTATCTACACTGTTTTCCAACATGCTGCAGGAGCTAAATAATTTCTACCCAATAACTACATATACACATTTACGGGCCACACAAATTCACAGTTTTGCGATCTTATCACATTTATTTTTATTTCCAATCTTTTTGTGAAGCACTTTGAGATGTTTCGCGGAGCACCAAGTGCTACACAAAGCACACTTTGGAAACCACTGCAGCTTAGGCCATTTGACCATTTAAGTGGGTCACATGCTGTTAATCAATAAATAATTATCTATATTTTCTTTTATAATTTTAAAAGCTGAGTTATACTTCACACGATGTCAAAGAACAAAATTTCAAATTTGTGTTTTACGAAGAAGTTGAACTTTCCTCTATAAACGGCTTGTTATTTCCTCCCAAGATGTATGCCACTGCTCGCATTGTCCTTCACCCAATTTACACTCATTAGAGACTATTTAACAAGGGTCGATTTTCAAACCTACTCCAAACAAGTGTGTAGCAACTTACAATTCTAAGAAACTGGACTCTCTCTTTCAGCATGAAATCCAAACCGTAATAAAAATAGAGAGACCAAAGCCGAAATAGGCGCTTATTCATAAAATAGGCAAAAAACAACAGAATAGGCAATTATAGGCTCTATTAAATTAACATATTGTACCCGTAATAGCATAAAATGGATATATATCTCAAATGCCTATGTTTTACTAACAAGGTATAGAAAAACCCGGTCCCTAGTCATCACCGAACCAGTTTCTGCAGATCAACCCCTGTATTTAAGGTTATCTGGAAAACATATAAATATATATGACATGTAATCCATCCCTACCGGTTTGGTAGATACGTCACCATTGTATGGATGAGATTGGGTTGAAGGGGTGGCGGTGGTATGAGGCCTGGCTTTCAATAACTGCAATGCTGAAGACTACATCAACATATACAATGACGTGCAAACCGAACCAGACACAATGGTTGCGGGTGTTACGAGTGTTGATGTTCAAGCCTTCCGACTGACAGACGGTCCAGTCTAAATCCCGTTCCCTGACTAGTATAATATCTCTGTCTCTCTCTACTTCTAACTCTGTGGCTGTCTAGAGGTGTTCTAGCCTAGATATAGTTTTAGACTAGATTAGATACCTTAGTTGATGATTTTAAAGAAAGTTGGAAAGGAGAAGAGGAGGAAAAGGAAAATGACATTGTGTTGGAAGAAGAAAAGTGTAGCGTGAAAACTTTCAAGATGCCGTCAAAAGCTTAAAGGAACTGCAGCAATTTGCCCTACAACGGAATGATTATGAGATGCTTAGTGTGATTTCTCAGGATTAAGTGGTTGTGGGAAGTCAGGCAGCCGAGAGAGTAGACTGCTTGACTACTGGAAAATATAAAGACAAAGTGAGTAATGGTTTTATGTTCGGTGTACTGTTTAAAATGTGAATAATGAGTACTATGTATACATGAGTACGGTATTTTATTTTATAATTTTTATCCCAACTAGGTGAATGCCCCTGGTTTAATTGTTATAGTACACCTTCATTAAACGGAAACATGGCGGCAAAATATCTTGGACCCTTGCTATTCCGTTTAAGACAAGTTTCACTGTATTAGTTTAAAAAAATATTTTTATTTTGTAAACACGTGCGCATGAACAGAACCGAATATGGTTTGTTTGACGTCATGAATCACACGTATTTTGTCCTGTTCGCCATCTTTATTTATAAAGAGAAAGCAGGCTTTTAGAACCTATCGTTTTAAAATAATTTTAAGTGAATTATAGACGCCGTTTCCACAAAAAAAGAAACATCCAGATGTTTATTTTCATAAGTTTTTATTTCAATAATGTAAAGACGCGTAAATAAAAAAAGGAAAATAGTTAAAAAACTAATTGTTTATTGAAAGTGTTAGCTGCCAAAAGGAACAGCAGTTCAACATATGGCCTTGCAGATCATATGGCTTGGCGAATGAATACACGAGAGTAGATCTGTTAGCTATTGCTAGCTGTCACCACCACTCCTATGCTGAATGGACTGTAAGTTTGTTTGTTAATGTTTGAATTTCTGGTACAAGATATTAAAATTAATCTAATTTAAATTTAAATTCAATTAATGTATTAACATGACTAATCTAGAAATTAAGTATAATAAGAACAGCTGCATAGTTTTATTAAAATAAATAGAAATCCAGAATAGATCTTTAATGAAAAAGCTCTGGGTATTTTTCCGGATCTTGGTTCAGTCTTGAGGTTTGGTTTGGACAAATTTCTTATTTTCTCATTATAGGCCTACATTTCAACAGTACCAGTTAGAGTTTTACACATTCTTATTTTCTCATTATAGGCCTACATTTCAACAGTACCAGTTAGAGTTTTACACATTCTTATTTTTATTTTCCCATAAATAGGGATGTGAAAAAAAGTATCGGCACTTTACTAAAATCGATATTTTTCTTTCAATACTAGTTTAGTTACTCGATACTTTTCCGATACTTTTACTGATATTAGTACTTAAACTTTGGTATCATATCGATATCGAAATAAATATTAATTTTTTCATCTTCACTCGTGCTAGGATCAAATGTTTACTGGGGTATACTGTGGAGGAATAACAAATCACACTTTTTCTCAATTCTCATTCATTTTCTGGAACTCTAGAATTCAATCTCTTTTAGCTCATCATAATTCATAGCTGTTCTTTCATCTTTGTTTATCAATACAACCTGATGCCTGACCGGGCGATGGGGCGAGTGGCGACCAGTATACTACCCCTTCCGAAAAAACATATTTTAAAAGTGGGTTTAAAATATTAAAAACCATTATAATTTCAGTGTTTAAATAAATATGAAAATACAATTATGCTGCAAAGGTTGAAATGATTATTATTAATAGATAAAAAAGATTAAAATGTCGATACCGATATTTACTGTTGTCGATACTTTTCTTTCGATACCACACCCCTACTCTCAACCCCTCGATCGTGATCGTCAAAAAAATGTCAACGTTTCATGACTCCTTGAAACGGAAAAAGTGTTTTTTGCGATGTCGTCTATATCTCGGACTAAAGCCGATACTATGTTACCGATTAGGGCTAAGACTTGGTATCTAAAGTTTTTATAATATCCCCCCGAGGAATGTTTGGAATTATATATCTATCCCTAAAATTAAGGCTAGTTTACTGAAGGGCAAAAAAAGGAAAAAAAAAAAGAGTTTGTTCAAAATTTGCTTAAACGAATTTGAATCAAGTTTGTATCCATATAATATTTAACGCTACAAAAAAAATATTGAAATATTCTCATTTTCCCTTGAAAATGACTTTAAGGACACCTTACATTAGCAAAAACTTCCAATTTTGATCACATTTCCGCAACTATTTGAGATTAGAAATAGCTTATCATTGTAAAGTTGTAATGCTATTAAAAATAAAAATATTTAATTTGAAATATATTTTTATAGGGCCAATAGTTTCTGAACTATAAGCCAAAATGTTGATTTTCTTTATGTAGTACTTTGAAATTTGAAATTGTTTATACATTTGGGTGGACAGAGAGGCTCCTCTTTTCTCGGTGTTTCTGTAACAGGGTATAGTATTACATTTATGCTCTTTTGTCAAGGATTTCTGCAACACTATACATTATTTTGTTTCATAAATTTCGCAAGTTTTTAGACAATGTCCCTGTTATAAGATTAAAATAGAGAAAGTTTGTGTGATGCACCGTACTATTTATTTAGTACTGGGGCAACGTCTCTCTGGACATTCCCAAGAGCTCCACAGTCCTGTTGGAGTCACGTGGGCCAATCACAGCCAGTCCTTAGCGACATTGTGATTCAGCAAGCGAGGGCCCCACAGACTAGACAGGGCGGTGATGAAATTGATATTTATTGCCTGTAGGTTGGCGGTTTTGATATCGCCGTCTAACCACGATTTATGAGGGTAATGTATGTTCAGGAACGACGCTACCCAGTGACAGATCTGGGCCGATAGCCGTCCCAGTCGTAGAGCAACTTGACAGTCAGTCGTCATATTTTTAATTGGACAGTTTTGATATATGACGGACTTCAAACACCTAGTTTAACGTTAAAAATAAAATATGACGTAGTCTTAAATTTAGGGGGACGTAATTTTTTTTTACCACGTCTCAATACCCTAACAGGCTATACGCATATATATTAATTACGCTAATGATGAGCAGTGTAGTGTAAATGTGCCACAATTTGCATAAAGGAAGTTTAGGAAACCATTTAAGATAAAACACGCTCAGTACACCGGGTCTAGTCCCGATTATAGACTTCCTTGTCACCATATTAGACCGTGCGTCCACCGGCGGGAGAACGGGAAATAAATCTCGGCATAAATAAACAAACATGGAACATAACTACGGAAACACTATATTTTTATTTATGAATTTCATATATGTTTAGGTGCGATTTCCTCAATTTTTGATTTCTGTTTCTTGGTTTGCTTAGCTATGATCTCGTAAACACAAGAAAACTTGATAACAACAATCGAAAACCTTTCAATTCCTGAACTATTCCTATACCATGTCTTGTCGACACGTCGCCAACCTAGAGAGCAATTCATGTGTTTATTTATTGCTCTATAAAATGTCAGTTTTTGGTCACCAACTCTTTAGAAAATATAAAACAAACTTTAATTGAGTACTCAAAGACCGTACATTTATCTGGTACAGAAATAATAGAGATCCAAACCAACTGCTGGTAAGAAATCCTATTATAATAAATTCAGCTATTAGCTATATAATAAATAGTGTAATGTATTGTTAAGTTAATTAAATAGTTATAGAAACATACATTACCTAGCTTGCAACAAATCAAGTCAATAATAGTACCACATAAACCAGTTGAGTTTTTGCACAAGTCCAATTAAAAACTAACCAGAGATAAACAGAGATAAACAGAGATAATATTTGACACATTAAAAGGAAAGGTATTGAACATATATTGGAAATAGATAAATGTAATCATGTTTTACATTATAGAGATTAGCATTCAAATCATTACAACATTTTAATTGATGCAAATAATTACAGAATAGTTTGAGCAAACTTAACTGAGAGTTTGTAAAGCTACAGAAGGTGTTCAATTGTGACCTCGACTTATTTTTAATCGTACAATTAAATGTACAATACGAATGGGTATGGTACACAAAAAATGCATAGAGAATTTAAAACAATAACAAGTACCAGTACTTATTAAGGTACCTATCTCCCCCCTCCTTCAGAATACACTTGTAAAAATCTTTGTTGTTTAGGTTGATGACAAAACCACATCTGAGAATACTCCTAAATTCCCTGTGAGAAGTGTGGTTTACACGAGGCTAGGAATCTGTCTAGAGTTGAAGAGAGTGAGAAGGATGTGTTACACGAAGCTATATAATTTGGCATATTTTCTAGAATATCACACTTTCCTTCAGAACAGAAATGTTGGGTGCCAAGCCATATTCTAAATGGTTGTTCTTATTCAGGATACCTTCTTTTATAGTCCACCACAAACTCTTTGGAATTTTCTTAGTAACGTAGTCTAGTGTAGGAATTTGATGCTTAATGCAAACTGACACTGGTAAAACTGTCAAAATTGACACGACTTGTCACGCTATTGAATGTAAGCGATATAAGCGTGAATAAGGTGTTGAGTACGCACATGACCCTGATCTGATGACTGCGGCGAAGCTGTTCGTCCCTCTCGAGCACCTGGAGGATCAGCTGTTGTTCTCTCTCTGTCAGATCCGGCAGGTCGGGGGTCGAGGGAGTCAGGGCTCTTACCTCATTTCTCTCAAAGGGGTGGACAAAGTGCGGTACTTTCTCCTCCTGGAACAAAACAACCACAGGAGGAATTTCAGCATTTCAGTTGGCAAACATTCAACCAGGGAGGAACTCGTACCGGGGGGGATTTTGGAGTATAAATGTTCCCGACAGAACATTTTCAATTATTATTTTTGTAGATTAATTTAAACTGATTAAATGTATAGTTTCAATTTCCTTTATCATAGTGCTGGCCAACAGTTGTAAGACCTATAACAGGCCAGCACTGAAAAGTACACAAGAACCTTACAAATATATCTAAAAAACGTGTAATAATAACCTAGTTAAATCTGATAGTAGTTATGATTTAATAGCTTTGTAAATTTTTCTCCTACTAAAATAAAGGTTGGTTTTTTCAACAAAGTTAATTTGATTTATGTAAATTCAACTATTAAAAAGATATAAAATATTGAATTTCAACTTTTTAAAATAATTTTTCTTTCATAATTACGCCCAAAAAACTTTTTCAAATGTTTGATGTCTCTGTTTTCAAAAAGATTGTTTCTTTGGCTATTTAATGGATATTTTATATTAAAAATAAGAATTAAAATATGTTTTTTGATTAATAATTTGAACAAGGGTCATATTAAAAAAACTATATTTATTAATTAAAAAGAAACTTAAGAAATTATTTAAACAATTATTATTTCACCCCCTCCATATTTTAATACCTTTTCACCTGAACAGTTTTCTGAACCAGCACATCAAGTGTTGCCTTTTTTAAAAGAGAATATTGTTGTTTTTAAATTTGAGTCTACCGGCCGGTTGCTGTGTGTGTCTCTTGAAGCCATTTCCTCCACCGCTCAACGACCCGCTAGCTCCCCTCACAGTACCATGAGGGTTTGTTGTGACTAACGTCACAAACTGGTTTTCAAATAGACATTCTTCAGTGAGAATAGTTTTAATGTTTTTGTTTTTTTTTTACTCTAAAAGTGCAATATATTTTAAGTAGTATTATTTTTATATTTAGCCCATGCTTGCATAGTTTTTTTGTTTGTTTTGTGCTGCTATATTTGTGATATTTTCAAACAAATTTACCAAGTTTCACAAAAAAACTAGTTTGAAACTTCTGTGTTGGGGGTCAGGGGTTCAATCCTTGGTCCCAGCACAGATCTATCTGATTACCAAACCCTTCCTTCACCTCTGACAAGATATCTTGTGAATGCGGGGAATGCCAGGGCCCCACCGTGGTTCGGATTCCATGTTAAACTGTAGGTCCTCCATTTCATCTCACAATCACCCTACCATTACACATTAGCGTAAGTGCGTATAACCCGAGTGGGTAGTAAGACACTGCGCTAGTAATAGTAATAATAATAGTAATAATAATAAACACCACATGTTTTCTCATTTATAACTTTGTATTAGAGATATTAATAGTTTATTTAATGCAACGTAGGGATTAAAACTATTAAGTTCGTAAGAAAATGTTTTCATAAATCACAACACTAATAAATATTTTAAGGATATATTTTATCAAACAATTATCCAATAGATCTGAATCGTTGGGTGCGCGAGGTAAGTTTCAGGATCATGTTTGGTATGCTCGTAGCTGGAAGTTCTGGGTTCAAATCTCAGCCGCGTGGACTGAGGGCTGTTCTTCCCTAAGTTTTATCCACGCTTCCTTACGCAAATGCGGATATGCTTACTGTTAATATATATTTTTCTTAGCTCTATTCCGTTATTATAATTAAAATGTGTATAAAACAGATGGATAGTAGCAGGGCCGGATTAATGATAATAATTGGTTTGGTGTTAAACGTCTTAATTTGGTATCATTTGAATTCCTATTGCGTGGATAAGGAACGGGTCCAACTACTAGTTTTATTTATTTGTTGTATTTAACGTGCGCTTTCTGAACCAAATGATTATATAAGTACACGAAAATTTCTATGAGTGAGATGGAAAGGGCCTAACAATTTTGCCGGGGAAGGTATTTTCACAAACCTGTGACGCCCTCAACAAGGACTGAAGCGTGTCTAACCTAACCTAACAACGCATACTCTAATTTTACAAGTTTGTTTAAAATGCATAGAATAAGTTTCGCGAACAGCCGTTACATCCATACATCTTAGCATGAAAACCTCATCAGAGACAAATAAATGTAAAATAATCTTCGTAACTAAAGCGAGCATATATTATCTCTAATACCCTCTGAAACCCTAGAAAATATCAAAGCAACCGCTTAGTTACGCTAAGTTAAGATAAGGGCGCGCCACTAGTACAAAAAGGAGTATTGAAGTCAATCAAGACTTCCCCTTAAAAACAAACATTATAAACTCGCGGTTCACCCGCGTTAAACCCCATTTAGAAAACCCATCCATGAATCACAATAACATTAAAAAAGGCCCAAACAGTAATTTTGAATAAGTATCCCCCCATTTAAACCAAAATTGAATTTTGAAGAATATTCCCAAACATTAGTTTTATACCGGCGCCCTCACCTTGTGTAAGCCAGTGGTACAATGAGTGCTGATCAAACAACACCAGCTATTTTATAGTACAAACAGTCCACACATGTTCTCAGAAGAGGGGGGGAAAGGAGGGTGGATACAAATAACAAAAGAGAAGACTAGCGCTCTGGAAGCTTAGCGAACAGTCCAGTAATTACTCGAAGACAGGAGAACATCCTAGAGGCGGAATCGGAAATAGGCTTAGTCAAGTTGAGTTCTAGTTTGTTGTGGGCCGGGCCTGGATGACGAGCGAGGCGCCGACCAGCGTCTCGTTTCAGTCTAATCCGTTGAAGCCACGGGAGAGGGTGTTTTGGTGCGTGAGTTAGCGTTCCATCTGAAGGAGAGAAGCCACGCCAGCCTTGGTGAGTGTTGAAGCTCCATATTACAGGGTGGTAGGCGTTAGATGTTTGTTGTTGTTTGGAACATCGTTACAAACCTTACAGGGTTATCTTACATACCACAATCGACATGGGACCGGTGGCTTTACTTTCCCTCCAAAAGAAGTTATGTTATGAATTGTTATCACTCGAAAAAAATCCTTTGACCCCGGCGAGGTTTTAACCCACGAACACCGGGCCTTAAAGCGAGCACTTTACTCCAAGACCAGCGAAGTCGACCAAACTACTAGCATTATTATATGATTGAATGATAAAGTATGAAGATAGCGCCACAAACACAAAACCCAGTATTGTTCGAGAATAGGAATAAAAAACTCAACTAAAATCATTTATAGCTGCACTAGTGAGCACGTAAACTAAATGCAAGGCTCATTTAGTCTAGCCTACTGTCAACGGGGAGATCGGGGTCCAATTAGATTTTTTTTTCTAAATGTAATTCTTTTATTTCTATATGCAAGTACAGGTACATTTCACCTATATTCTACCTTCATCCCCCCTAACCTATTAACGGGAGTAAATTGTATAGCCCGAACGGTTAGTAAGGCAATGAGCTAAAAACTAAAGTCGAAGAACGTCGAGCAGGACCTTATCTAGGGTGCTGTGCTCATTATAGAGCCAGGGGAAATCCTTACTAAAATGCCTAATAGCTATTTGTGCTAACTTTGATGAATTTTTTTAATCTGCATATTGTTCTTCTCATTAAAAAAAACTTTACACATATCAACACATTGAGGAGCTTTGAGCGTAAAATCACCACTCCTCTTTTGATTAGAAAATATGTCAAATAAATAATGTCAATAGATATATTGTCTTTTATTTCTAAGATAACTATAAGCTCATTCGGTAAATAAATATATTTATGGTGATTTACAAAAGTAAACTTAAGATTAAGGCTAATGTTAAAGGGTGTTAAATTAGTGAAGAAATTTTTTAAATAACGGCTGTTTCCATAAGCTACGGGATTTTTTAAAATAGTATATTGACTTAGTGTTAACATTTATGACTAATTCCCTTTTTAATTTATTGTTTTGCAAACTTGTGTGCATTTTTATGTATTTGGAATTTAAAATTTTGTGTTTACAGCTAAAATATGTTTTATGTTACATACTGTTTTTGTTTTGACAAATGATATACGCATTTTTATTAATTTATTTTAAACAAATATTATTTAAGCAAAGTATTTATTTTTTGCCACTACATGAACGTCATTGTTCAACACTCGATTTATTTATCTGACCATACATAATAACTGTCCAGATAGCTAGACATTCTTTTGTGACTAAATATTATATTGTGTTTACTGGGGAGGGGGCTAGAGAAGAGACTTATTTCAAATAATGGTTTAGGGTGAAATCATCTCACATGTATAATTTACTAGCAGGCTGATCCATTCTTTGTACTATAACAAACTATTAAATTAGGACGTTCAACATCCGGCTGCTAGCATTTATATAATTCCTCCTTGCACAATACCAAGCTAACTATGGCAATCATAATTTAAATTTCACGCTCAGCTTTCACTCATAAATTTGAAATTTTAACACTTATATTATTCTATGGAGTTGTCCCCCAACCTTTTCCCCAAATTTCAATTTTCTACCGGAGTTAAAACGTCTTTCTTATTTTGACTCCTTCCCTCAAGTCCTGGAGCCCAATTTTGAGATTTCTCATTTTGTAAGTTTTCCTTGTTAAATGAGGTGGTTCTTCTAAAGATATTCAAAATTTCAATTTTTCATCTTATCTCGAAGGGGTTTAGATATTTCTGAACACACATCTAAACTCACTTTGCACCGGGGGGGGGGGGGGAGGGGTGCACAAACAGGTGAGTTATTACAAATGATGAAAACAAGAGAAGGTTGGAGTTAATGCAATTTAATGATATAATATACAAGACCAAAGGACATATAAACATATTGCACTAAATCTCAGCAAGTACTTTGTCATATATAACTTACTATGATAAGTGGCAGCATTGCCTAAGTCTAGGCCAACTGGGGGCGAGAAACGCCCAAATAACAACGCAGACTACAAAGCTACGTAATAAACAATACTATAAACTAGGTAAGTTGGCCGCGTATGCAAGGTTAGTTCGTACATCAGGCAAGTTCTAGTTCTGTTATATTAGAGAGCCCTGAACAACAGCTACAACCTTTACACAGGGTAAAAACAACGTACTTGAATATACAACACATACGGGATAGTCCTGGAAGGGACGCGTCCCACTGGTTGAGTACCTGAAGGGTGACCAGTACAACCTTACTTAAATAAGAAACTAATGACTGCCGCAACCGCGCCCGAGGGGCAAAGGCGGCTCACGTCCAGTGTACTCTTAAAGAGAGTTACAAAGTTAAATCTAAGAATCAACCACGGGCCAATCATGGATAGAACATGCGACCCATAGGTTAACTACCCAACTCAAATATAGGCCATGACTTGTAAACCCAATTAGGCCTGAATCTGCGGCCTCCATATAATGTTTAGTTTGTCATTGGTTTTATTATTTATAGTACATTCCCTAACGCTAAATGACTGGACTTTGTAAATACTATGGGAATTAAACACACGTGGAAATGTATTAACTTTTTCACAATTGTTTTGTAAAATATTGTAAAATTTTACCTAATATAATTTATATTTTTACTGTATTAAGGTTGAGTATACTATAATTTTGATCGTAAGAAACGTAAATGACCGTCACAGACGTTAGTAAAACTACATTGATTTATTCATAACTCAAGTAATGTGATTTACATCTTTAACTTTCGGTTGATATTATAAATGGGCCTACCTTTAAAATAATAATTAAATAAAATGCCATCAACGTTGATCATCTTTTTTTAAATGTATTTATTTGTATTTTCTAAACCTGTTCTTCCTACAAGAATTAGAGTATAACTGGCCAAACGCAGTTGGGGGTGGTTTTCCACTTTATAGCTATCCCCTTTAATTTTAAATTGTTATAGGTAGAATCTTTGTGTATAATGTTAATGTAAAAATAAATTGTTTTTATCTAAAGTAGTTTTAATTTGGTCTATTATGAATTATTATTAAAACAATTTAAAAGATTTACGCACATTTTAATTTATTGGACCTTTTATTTTAACGATTAACTTTCAATTAGAATTAGTTATTGTATTAATTAATGCAGAATATCAAGGTTTTAGGCCTACACCTTAATTATAAATACAAATCTAATATACTATTATTGATGATTAATATACTATATTATACAAGTGTACAAACTGAAAGAATGTTGAATGAGAACTACTACAGCTATGTATAATTTTGAAATAGAAACCCGGCCTACCAAACATGAGCCGAGAAAAAAGGAGAAACCAATTCTCTCCATTCTTTGTCTCGGTATTTATTGTTTACTGCGCGTTGTACAGTGTTGAAGGAATCTATACCTGCCAGTCAGTCAACCCTACAGGCGACGAAATGTCTAGCTGTACAAAAGTGAATTAACAGAGGGGGAAATGGAATTGAAGTTCTCTACAAGCACGAAGCGTAGCGGATCTGAAACAAAATAGAATGTATGGGGGTTCTCCCTTAATACTATTTTCTATTGAGTTTATCCAATTGACTCTGTATATAATCAAAGTAGTTTTAACTGATTTACGAAAGTGAGAAAAATGTGAATAGGATACACCATTATTTGTTAGTTTAAACTTTTTGAAAACATTTTTCTTTTCCCCCTAATATAGTATTTAAGAGTAGAAGAAAACCAATTCGGATATTTGGATGAATTAAGAATAGTAATTTGAAGAATATGCATTTTGATTTACCTTTGAACTAAATTGGTCAAATTATCTAAAGCCAAATTAACATCCGCAGTATAATAAACACAAGATTAATCGGCAGTGGCAAGGTCATTGTAAATACGAGTATTAAGATAATCACCACGTACATAATCAATATATGTAGTGGGGGTATCGTTAATTTTAGTAGCAATAGATACATCAACTGAAATAAATAAGGGCAGATTAGTTAAATCAATATTCACTAGTGATTAAGAGCTACGAGTTACTAAGGGTTGGTGAAAA
>JBCFYV010004943.1:0-17850 GCA_039000515.1 Timema cristinae
CACAGCAGAAATTTTTAACCTTTTTGGGCCAAAAGCGATTTAATTTTTCCCTGCCCAAAAAGCTGCGTTTTTCAATGATCATGCTAGTGTTTTCCCCATAACATGTTGCCACCCCCTCTCAACTCAAGTTTAACAGGGGTTTTAAATTTTTAATTTTCGCAAAAGGCTTTTCCCAGCTTCCGAAGCTCGACCCCCCGGTAAAATCCCTTTTCCCTGAGCTAAAAATCTGGGGCCCCAAAACAGGAGCTGTGCTCGTGATCTTTAAGACTATTTTAAACCTATGGTTAAATCTTTTAACTAAGGGTTTTAACATGAACAATCAACAGCAACGCACGGTTTTTGTGGGAACACTTTGTGTTCCCTGGAGGTAGCAAAATGAATCCCCTGTTACATGGAGGAAAAAAAAAAATCATGTTTAAAATTTGGAAAAAAGGGGGTTTTGGTTATCTAAAGGTTAAAGGTTTTTCTCAAATTTATTTTGATGTTCATGGTTTCAGGAGTTTTTTGATTATCCGATTTAAAAGGGAGGTACTAAAACACGTGTTACAGGGGGAAAAAAGTAATGAATCACGATTTTAAATAGGAGGTAGCAAATTTAAATCATGATGTTATATGGAGGTAAAAAATTTTGTATCATGTGTTACTGGAGGTAGCTAATGAATCCCCATTTACATGGAGGGAGCTAATGAATCAGATGTTAAATGGAGGTGTAATAAAATCAGATGTTACATGGGGGTTTGTAATGAATCACGATTTTAAACAGGGGAGGTAGCAATAAAAAAAACGTTTTTTATGGAGGTAGAAATTATTTTGGGGGTGGGTTTGTGAACTACGGAAAGGCCTTCTGATAAATTTGAAGTGAAGAGCACCTTTTAAATAATACCAACTTTTTCGGTTCATTATTAATAATTTTTTAATTATAAAATCAGTTTTTTTTTATAGGAACCCTGTGAATAATTTTTTTTAAAAAATTTAATTTCTCTTTCCCCCAAAAGTAGACCCCCAAATTTATTTTAAAATCTTTTTCAGTTTAAAACCCTTTTATAAATAAAATTGACCCCAAAAAATTGATAAGGAAAAAGGGGAGAAAAATGAAAACCCCCCGGGTCCCCTGACTGCAGTGCTACAAGGTAGATATAAAAACGGGGAAAAAAAAGAAAAAAAAAATTACGAGACCACCGATAAAATCAATCGTTCCCCAGTTACGTTACCCTTGATATAGAGAACGTGTTATCTAAGATTGGTGTTGAAAAGGGGAAAACCCCCATCTCCCCAAAATAAAATCAGGGCCCCTCACGGATTGCAGAACCTTACATTTGGTGGCAACTTTAAATTTGAAAACTTTTTTAAAAGCTTACTAAACAATTGCTTTTTTCAAACTTGTTGCTTAAATTTTTTACTCGGCCCAAAATTTATTTAAACCCACAAGAAAATTCATTAAATTTAAAAAAAATAAAAAATTAAGCGGGTTTAAAAAAACTATAATCGAAATATTCATTGATGAATTCAAGTGACATATTTTTTTAATTTAGTTTTTATTTTAGTTCGTAAAAAACACTTTGTTTTTAAATGAAAATATGTCGAGGTCGATTTAATCTCTAGTTTTGCAGTTTTTAAACACCCACAAAAAAAAAAAAGCTTTCTGAATGGTTTATAAAAATAATTTGACCCCCTTTATTTAAATACCCCTAATTTGTAAAAAATTTAAAAATAAAACCCATTTATCTTTAATTTTAAATTTGGGTTTCCTACCAAAATGCAGGTTTGTACTTACGTGGGATTGGCCCTAAAAGACAAAAACGATTTTAAATTTTGTGGGGGGTCGGTGAGTAAATAATATAATCATCCTCCCCTTCTTTGTCTACGTTATTAAAGTCCCTCTTGCAGTCATTGTTGCGGGGTCTCTGGACGCATATAATTGTAAATTTTGATGGCCCCCCCACCAATCCGACTAAAGCCCGGCCCCCAAAAATTAGGTTGACTTCCAGCCCATACTTTGGGAAAAACATTCTTTTTCCGGTATGGTGCACATACACTAGTTACCCAAAAAAAAGGTACCCTTTTTATTAGAAACTTATTTGAAAATTTGGATGCCTTTAAAACCATTGTTAATTGACTATTGAAGTAATTTTTTAAAAACCCTTCAAAAATACACTAACCCTTTTAAAGTACACCCAAACACTTTTGGACCTTCAAAGGGGTTTTTTTAAAAAAATATATTTTTGTTTATTTATTTATTGTTTAAATTTTTATATTCTTTGTGTCTAATATAATTGTTTTTCTGATCTTTTTTAACATAAAAAAACGTTAAAAATCAAGATGTTAAAAATTGGGGTTTTTTTTTTTGGGCGCCACCCCTAGTATTTAGGGGAAAAAAAAATAATTAAAAGAAAAAAAAAAAATTTACCCCCGGTTGTTCAGTCAGGGCACTAAGACTCTCAATACTCGAGACCACTGGGTAAACTTAAAAAAATAAAAAGAACAATTTTAGATAAAAAGGGGTTTTTTTGGAACAAAATGTAATTTAGAAAAAAAAAAAAATGTTTTAAAATAACAATGTTGGCACTTTTTTGGATTTTTTGTTTTTTCCCCCTTTACCACTTTTCCCCAAGGGCCCACCAAAAGGAAAATTCCCCCAGTAATTTAATGCTAAATTTAAAAAAAGTTTTAGAAAAAGTATTGTTGAGACAAAAAAAAAAAGAATATTTAATAATAAAAAAATTAATTTTATACATAAAATGAAAATTTAAAATTTAAAATTTTTCTACAAATTTCTGTCTTTCTGAAAAGGTTAAAAAAAAAAATTTTTTTTAAATTCAGGGTTTTATAGGAGAAACAAAAATGATAATAATAATTTTTTAGGGTTAAAAAGTTTGGGTTGGGCCTCAAACCCCTGAATTAGTCCCTTTTGACACAAACGTCAGAGATTTGTTACACTTAGTAATTCGAATTCTTTTCGCAAATTAAAAAAGAAAATAAACAATCTAGTTCTTGTACACACACTTAGCTTTCCATTTTACCACGTTTTTACTTTAATTCACTTTAAAATAATTTTTAATTAGGAGCTTCGCAGATTTGGCTCCATGCTAAAACCCACTCAGAAGAAGAAGACCTCGTTTCTTATAAAAAAATCTTCCCAAAACCAAATTTTAAAAAAGGTTCTATTTTTTTACTTCCAGGTCCAAAGAGTAAAAAAATTTATATATGTAAAACCAAAAGATAAAAATGTTTGCTATGGACTAGGGATAATCAAATAAAATGCAGGTTTAACATAAATATTGAACTGAAATGCAATGAAAGTGAACAGTGTTTTTTTTTCTTAAAGAATTAAATGTTTATTTCCATCTGTCAGAATTTTAAAAACGCGCTTTTTTTGAGTTATTTAGATCGAGCTTTCTCTCTTCTTTTACGAACAAATCCGCTACTCACTTGTTTGATAGAACTGCGCAGCGTTGAAATCAAACATGGCTGACGTTTCATTATAAATAAGTCAACAGACTTCTTAACGGGATAATTAATAGGTTTTAAATTTAAAAGGTAAGTGTTCTTCTAATAATCAAAATTTTTATTTAGATTATTTAAAAAATGTGTTTTACGTTTGTTCCTTCCTTTTATTTAATTTAATAGATGTAAATAGAAAATTATTAGTCAGGTTATGTTTTTAATAAAATTTCAAGGCCCTAAATGACCTCGGATGTGTCGATGGGCCGTTAAAACAAACAATAATAATAATAATAATTAGTCGGGCCCGGAAAACCAGCGTGTGGTCTAACTTCGAAGTGCTTAAATTCACGCGAAAATTAATTGTAAATTGTTCACAAAAAGTAAAAACATAGGGAAATACAAGTAGGGTGGAAAACAACGTCACATGTTTTCTTCTTATATTTTTAAAAAAATTATGCACAAAAACTACAACTAATAAAAATAATAGGGGGTTTTTTTTTATTAATGGAAGGACAGTTTAGAGCAAGTTATTGTTTTTAAATCGTAGATGTTCAAGGTGTGCCGTGTTTTACCTTCATTCAGAGTACAACTGTATGTATTTAAACAAAATCTAAATATACAGTAACTAATTTAATTCTAATTTGACACATGATTTCAAATAAGCACTGTCTGTGTGGACAATTAAAAACTGTTCCAAACCGTGCTGCGTACTGTATACGTACAGTACTGTATTGTATGGTACACAAATGTTTCCAAAAAGGGCTCAACACTTTATTAGCAATTAATAGGGCCTCCTTGACTCTTTATGCGGGCACGAACTCGTGCTGGAAGCTACTGACAAGCTTTCGGCACTCTGCAACAGTGATGTTCTACACCTGTAGAGTATCTGCCGTTTAAATCGGGGATGCTTCGTGGAGCCGCACGCACAACTCTAGCTGCCATCATAGTCCAAGTTTTCAATAGTATTTAAGTCTGGGCTCCGTGCAGGCCATGGTAAAAACTGGATTTCCCGTTCCTCAAACCACGCCATTGCTTGGGGTTTTGATTTATGGCATGGAGAGTTTTTTTGTTGAACACAAAATCGTTTTTCCCTGTAATTTGGTAGCGAGGGTAGGCATGATCTCCTGAATGGTTTCTAGATAAGCAGCCGTATTCATGGAACCAGGTATAAAGCCAGAAATACCTGTGTCCTGACAGAATGCACTTTTGGGGGAGATGTATTCAGATAAATATCGCTCAGTTTTCGTGCGCCAAACACGCAGTGGGAATACAGTTGAAAACGTGCTCATCACTGAATAGGACTTTTCCCACCTCTCCATTCCCTAGTGCTTCCTTTGACAACACCATTGCCTTTTAGTTTCATGGTTTCTTTTGTCAGAAATGATTCTTTAAAGCAACGATGAATTTGAACTTTATCTCGTAGACGACATGAAACAGTCATTGACGACACTTTTTTACCAGTTATTTCCTGAAATACCCTTCGAACCAATGTAAGTGAATCGATAGGTAGCGCATTTGAAAGAATTTGATGTCATCGCTTACGTCAGCCCCGAGCCTATGCCACCCAGTACACATCAGTTGTGCAGTCCATTTTGTTTGGGCGGTTCTTTTTATTATTTTTATAATGTTTTTTTTTGTGTTTGCCTAGTAGTGATTTTTTCGTATTTATTTAGTTAATTTATTATGTTTACTACTCGAGTATCTGTTTTATAGGCTACTATTTAAATTTCAAAAAGTGATGTTCTCATTAATGATTTTTGACATTTTATTTAATTCATTTATTTTTAATATTAGTAACTATAATACTAAAAGTGATACCAATGACCACTCCTGATAATCATTCCTGGATTTTCAACGTTTTACCAAAAACACTGGTCTAAGGGAACCATCAGAAGAATGGGTGGATACTGTAAAAGAATTTGAAATTGTTTTTTCATTAATTTTGGGAATTGGGTTTATTTAGAAGCAGGAAATATCATAGCAAATCTACAAAATACTCTTCATAAAAAATATCCATGATTCACTCTAAAATAATAAAGACATACTGTCGTATTAGGACATTTATTAGAATAAAACATCTCCAATCGAACTCTCAAGACGACACAAAAGAATCTTCGAAATTTTTTCTTAATAAAAAGGACAAAATAGATGAAATCGTGTATTTCAAAGTCTTTAAAAAAAAGCTTTAGTAGGCTTCTATTATACGTTTTGTGGTCCTAAATCTTGAGCATTTTGAATACTCGTTTGGGGCAAATTTGGTTTGATTTTAGAACGTTATGAATATAGCAAATCTTATAATGCATGACAAAACTCTAAAATATATATATGCCTAAGGTTAATAATGACTATTATAATTTAATATTTTTATTTTAAACTTCAACAAACATTTCTTGAATAGGTGTGTATGATTTACTAAAAGGGGTTGATAAAATTTGTTTCATTTTCGTTTATGTTTTATTTGTGTGCTAAAGTTAATTTAACATTTCAAGAACTTCAAAACACATCGAATGTTGCAGTGTTAATAAAATAGTTGAAACGCGTAAAGTAATTTTTAACATATTTTATAGGTTAAGTGTAATTTATTTAGTATTCATTTATTGGTGTGGATTTTAAATACATTAATTGTAAGTTCCCAAACGTGATATTATGATTTCTAAAAATAATTATTTGAAAGGACTTAATTTTTGTCTTCCATAATTTTCTTCCATAAAAACTTTTGTAGTTAACCCATGTTCTAACGTGTCATTTTTCAGGGAGATTGAAATTAATCAAAATAAATGCCCAGAACATTAATTTCATTAGAAATGAATCATTATTTCACATTTATTTAAAAGTTAAAAGGGGTCGGTCTACTTTTCTTAATTGTTAACTTCATTATTGAAAATTAAAACAAAATGAAACGTTGACCAAGTAGGCCCAATTAGAATTAAATAATTTTATTAATTAATGCAAGGATTTATTTTTATATTTTATAGACTTGAAACTGTTGTATGATTTTCTCAAAAATGGTTTTTAAGTGAAAGACGAACAAACCAATCCATTTTTGGATATTACAAAGTTTGAATGTTTGTTTTAATATAAGCAGTGATGGGTGAGTTATATAAAATAAAACAGCACGTGGTACCATTTTAATAAATTAAAACATTGTTTATTATCTCCAACATGATAAATATGAAAAATTACACGTGTGAAAAAATTTTCTTTAATTCATATTTCATTAAAAATGATCATTTGAAATGATTCACTGAAAATGTCACGCGACCCAAAACAATATGCAACATTGAATAGTAAAATTTTATTTGCTAGCAAATATAAAAGTAATTATTATGTGTTTGGTATCGATGGAAAGAGGAAACTTATACTATTTTTAATTTTTTAAAAAATGTTCATTTTTTTAAAACCTAAGCGTACTGTGTTCCCATAAGTGCCTTACTGCGTTATGTCCAGGCTCAATTCCCATGTTTTCTAAAACCTTTGGTCGGCTTGCACCCCATCTTTTAAAACAAATAACTCATCCATTACACCAGTTTTGAGTGTGTGAGCCCTACAAAAAACAGTTTTTGGAAGTCGTTCCCATATACACTTATTAAAACTCTCATTAGGATTTTGAGTTTACCCTGAATACATTTTTCTAGCAATTTTGTGTCATTGAGGTCCTTTTTATGTGGGCTTTTTGATATTGGCACCCCTGAGTCAATATCTTTTTTGGGAATAGTCCATGCTCAGGTTTTATCTGGGATGCTTTATGGAAGAAAGTTGCCCCCCTCTGCCTTCTTCATTTTACCAAGATTACCCTTATTTCTTCTTATTGCCAAGCCATAGTATTTTGTAAGAGGTCAACCTCAGCATCTGTCAATCTTCCACGGCCTGAAATGACTTTTACCATCCTATAGCTTCTTCCCTTTCATGTCCCTTTACGTATTTTCTAAGTCTTGGCCCAATCTTTTCGTACGTGTCCAACGCACTCAATTTTTTTAATTTTCCAACCCATAATATGGATTGATTTCCTTCACTTTCTGAAACCTTTGTCATCTCCATCACCTAAATATTTAGAATAACGTATCCCAAGTGTTGATTCAACGTTTGAAATATTGACCACACAGCAAATTCCATTCCACCACTGTAGCCTTCAAAATTTTTACAAAAACTATGATCAACTCTATTACCTATGCAGCCCTGACAATATTTAGTTAGGCATCAACATCTAAAACCTTACCCTTATCCAAAGAAGTAGCAGAACCCAACCCCATGATTTTAGGGTTTAGCCCGCGTTTTTTTGCCACGTTCCATCAAAAGCGGCTACTATGTCAGCCCTCCATTTTCTTGTATAGAAATTTTTGGGCAGCATTTCTCATTTAAGTTGACATACCTCACTCAAGAATTTTCAAAACTTTGTGTAGCTTCCAAACTTTAGAGGGTGGTGGTGGGGGGAAACCAGCATAGACACAATGTCGGGCTGACTTTTGTCCTTTCCAAAGCATCTCATTCCCCTAACCCAAACCCAATATTTATAGTGATTCTCTGTCAGAAGTTGGAAACTAGATGATTTTTTCCCCCAAAAAAATTTCCATAAATAAATTTTAAAATTCTCCCAAACAATTAAACCCCCCAAAATTTTACCTAAAAACCTTCATTTTACTGATTTTTTAAAATTTGAAAAAATACCAAATCAATTATTATATTTCCCCTTTTTTAAAAAAAAATAAATTTTTTTACATTCAAAAAAGTTCAATTTTCTTTTTCCAAGGGGGGTTTGAATTTAGAGTAAACTCTGATTGATAATTAGGTTTATTATACTTTTTATTAGGGTTTGGTTTCTAAATTTTACTAGTTAAATTGTCATTTTGAAGTATCATTTTTTTGTTTTTTTGCGTTTTGGGAAATGATCTATTTTCCCTTTAACTTTGTTTTATTTAAATTTTTAAATTTTTGCCCCTGATTATTTCATTAAACACTTAATAGGAAATATTTTTTACCACAAATTGCACAAAAACAAAAAAATAAATTTAAAAAATAAAAAATACCCATGGTAATAAAATAAAGGGGTTAAGAAAAGATGGAAATTAAAAAAACCTTTATTTTCCCCCCCCCCCAAAAAAAAAAAACAATTATCTTTTTTTTGTTTGTTACCCGAAAAGTTTTAGCAGATTGATTTTATTTCGAAAATAATAAAGGTGTAGGGAAAAATTCCCAAAAATTTCCCCTTTTAAAAAAATTTTAAAATTTTATAGAAAAAAAAAATACAAAATACGAAACTTTTATTTTCTTTTTTCAGAAAAATCTACTGTTTTTAAAAAAAAAAAAAAATGGGTTTTTTTTTGAAAGGGTTTTAAGACCGCCCCCCCTTAAAAAGATTTAAAAAAAAAAAATTTTTGTTCTTTTCAAATAAATTTTATATAATGTTTAAAAAAATTTTTTAAAAAAAAATACCTATTTTTTCTTTCTTTTAAACAACAAACTAATGGGGTTTTTTCGAAGGCACTTTTTAAATGGAAAAACGAATCTTGAAACTTGATAGGGAAAAATCGTTTTTGAAGCTGCTTAGGAATTTTTTTTATCTCTTAAAGCCCTTTTTAAATTTTTTTAAATTTTAAATTTTTTTTCTAATTTTGTCAGAAAAAAGGGGCCGGGGAAAAAGTTTTTATTTTTTCCCAAAAGGGGGTTATTAATAACTAATGCACACAGCAAAAGAAAGTTTTGTAATTTGTCAAATAAAAATTTTTACATGTACAAAAACAAACCCCCGGGGCCCTTTTGGGTCGTTTTTGGGTTTTGATTTTCGTTCCCCTGTCATTTTTAATTTTTTAAATATATCGGGCCCGTCCAAAAAAAGTGACACCCAAAACAAAAAACACTAATTTTTTCGGGGAAAAGCATTTTAAAAATTTTGACTTTCTAAAATAACTTTTTGTATTAAATGGTAACTATTTGGGAAATTTTTAAAAAAAAAATTAAAAAAACAAAAAAAACTAGGTTTTTCAATCAAAAGTATGGTTAAAAAAAATTTAAAAAAAAACATAACTAACATTTCAACCCCCCAAATTTTTTTTTGTGCCCCCTTTTTTTGCAAAAATTTTAAAAACTTTTTGGGGAAAAAAATTAAAAAAAACACAAATGAAAATTTTTTTTTTTTAAAACCATCAATACCTTTAATTTTTTTTATATGATTTTACTTTTGGGAAAAGAAAAAAATTTAAAGGGGTCTCCCTTTTAAGATACAATTTTTTTTCAAAGTTTTTGAAAAAAAGGTAAGTAGTTCTTGGGGGAAAACCTTTTTTTCCAAAAAAAAATAACAAAAACCCTTTTTTTTTTTTTTCTGTGAAACCCCAAATTTGAATTTTAAAACTTTTTTTAACTGTGGGCTTTCTTTTTTTTTTTCTTTGGGGTTTTAAAAACCAAAACATACAACTTTATCTTGTTCGTAATTTTTGTAAAAAATGCCCTGGGGAAATTTCCCTTTTTATTTTAATAATTTTGATACAAAAACTCTCACGGGTTCTCCTTTTCCCCTTTTTTTTTGGGAAAAAAGTGGAACCCCAAATCAGCCCCAAAAATGTTTTAAAAAAAAAGATGTTTTCAACAAATTTCTTTAACTTTTTTGGGGCCATTTTTCTTACACCCTTATTAGAGTCAATTGATGGGAAGGTAAAACGGGGGGGGATTTTTTTGATTTTTTAATCGACGTTTTTTTGCCAAATTTGGGGGCCACCCCCCCCATTTGGTGTCCCCCGAAATTAAAATCTTCTCTAGAGGGCGGTTGCCGGGGGTTTTCCTCGGACGCCCCCCATATGCCTCCACCAGCAGTTCTTATCTATGCGCAACAAAAGATGTAGGTTGCAATGTCCCGGGTGCTGAAGGGGAGTGAGGCCCCCTTTCCCTTTGCGCGTTGTGGGAAAACAGTCGAGTTTCGGTACCCAGCGGGTCGCCCGGGTCCCTCCCTTGGGAAATCCCACAACCGGGATTAAGCAGCGCCCCTTCCCCTCTATTAATCTCCCCAGCGTGCTCAAATCTCTGGATGCGGCATGTTCCGTAGGGGGCCGGGGTTTGCTCCAGGGGTTTCTCCGAGAAAACGCGACCGGGATAAAGCTCGGGTTCCCAACTAATGAATCCACCGCGGGGAAACCCGGGATTTCCCGCGAACGGGGCAGATCTCGTATAGCCGGTCCACATATTGCGGCCGCGCAAAAATTTGGGCCCAGCCCCGGGAATACCCCGACTTCTCTCCCCTTTGGCGCTGTTTCTAAGGGACGCAGGAGGCTCTTTCCTTGCCTCGATCCTTCTGTCAAGTCAAACGTTGGTGACCGGCCACTTCCAGGCCCAGTAGATATCGGTTTTGGGTTCATCGATTGCTCCTGGTTCAATGTCAGAAAACCCGGTTGACAAAAAGGGGTGGAATGTGTTCTAGTAGTTCTTTCCAGGAAAAAAAGGTGGGAAAAGCAATCGTGAGGTAAGCGGGTTCCCCCTTTAAACCCTGGTATCCTTTGGATTTCGTAGTGGCCTCTTCGGCTGTCCCCTGCATATAACCGGGGCCTGGCGTGCCCCATGGGTAGCGCTCGCTGATACTTCCCCCCCCCGTAGTACACAGTAAAGCGCTGCGAGCCCCCGAGACAGGGGGTTGAAAGAAACCCACTTGGGTCGACCCTTCCCCGATAGCTTCCTTTGGGGTTTTTTTTGGGGTACCTTCCCCCCCGGGGCCTTTTAGGGTGAACTCGGCGGTTTTTTTGTGTTCCCATTGCTGTAATCCTGGATGAGCGGATCTTTCCCTTTTAAATTTGGGGGGAGCACAACGGGGAAAGCGTCCCTTATGAGGGATTTTTTTTTTAACAGCCCGGGGTCCAGCCCAAACCTGATGGTTCCCTTAAGGGGATGGGCGAGTCTCTGAAAGTTAGTGGCGCGTCCTCGGGTTGGGGATTCGACCCCCGTCTGCAATCTTAAAACCCTTTGTTTTTCCAGTTCTTTCCTCTGAAGACTTTTCACCGGCCCCTGATTCACTTGCAGTCTCTAATGCTTGGGGGTTTGGGAAACTCTTCCCCGTAGCAGGATATCCAAAACCCTTTTCCCGAAGGACGGAAGAGGAAAATTTGTTGTCTTCTTTTCCCTCCCTTATCCCCTTTTCGTCCTCCGGCGCTGAATCTCGTGGAAGTGGTGGTTTTGTTTTTGTTGTCCTTTTTTGGCGTAGGGGGGTTTCCGCTTCTTCTATTACGTCGATCCTAATTCCTGAAATTTGTGCTGCACGTGTCGTTTCTCTGACCCCCGTCTGGAAGTTTGATTGGGAATTCCCCTACTCCTCCCCCTGTTGGGGAGCATCGTACCCCGTGAAACATCTGATGGGGGAGGGAAACGGCCTTGGGATCAACCGCAAAATGCTGTCGAAAACCTTTTTTCGTTTTCTTTTTTTTTTCCCTGATAATTCTGTTTCCAACGGTGGGTACATATTTATCTTGTATTTTAACTTTTCTTCTCCCCCCAGCATTATTAATCCCGTACACACGACCACTGGTCTTTCTTTTTTACAAAAAAGACAAGTTAAATTCTTCATTAAAGATCCGGGCTACATAGTAGTTTTTAGCAGGGTATTTTTTCTTTTCACGCCTTTTTTTTTCTGTGAAGCTGTGCTGGTTTTAACCTCCCTTTAAAGATTCCTTTTTGGTGTTTGCGCGACAGTAGGGCTCTCTATTCGGGGGATTAGTTAAATTTTTCTCTGATCCCATTTTTTATGGGTTTTGTCAACCTTTTCATGGTGTCCCTGTTTTCCTCCTCAAAAAGGGGGATAACACTGGCCTGTTTAAATTTTGTTTCAAAAACACAGTCCTTAGGGCCTGTCCCTAATGCATAGGGGGGATTTGAAAAATAATTTGCATTTCGAACCCTCTGTCCCCGTATTTTAAAGTAAAAAGCATTTTTGGGACGCCTATGACTGTCTTTCCCAACATATCTATATTTTGGATTAACGGGGCATGCGGAGAAAAGAAAAAGTCGTGTTTTTTTTAAATCAAAACCCCCATAATCATCGAAAATCTTTTCCATCTTCCTCTGTAAATTTGGGGGCAAAATTTCAAATTACACTTATCGTTACAAGGGGGAAAACAATTTTTTGGGCTGGATAAATTTTTTTTTTGGAAGATGGGAGTATGCTCTCTCCAAATTTCTTAAACCTTAGCACATTTATATCCAGTTTTTGGATAAAAGTCGGTCTTACCCCTTTTTTAACTGTTTTTAGATGGATCTTTAACTTTTCTTTCCTTTATGATTTTTCAGTTTCATTTTCGTCCTAATTTTTTAATTTGGTTCCCTCATGCTTGAAAAAGAGAGGGTTCCTTTCAAAATTGGGGTCGATTAGTATCAACTCTAAATGTTCTGTAGAGAATTTACTTACATGTTGTTGATCAGTTTCAATTACTTCCATATTGCTCACGTTTTTTATATCTTCAATAAAATTTTTTGGATTGGGATTCCATTGTTTTGGTCATCTCAAATTTAAAAAACATCGTTAGATTTAAAAATTCCAAAAAAAAGGAAAAAATTTAGTAAAATAAACAAATTTTTTACAAAGACATTTTATTATAAAAATTGTTTACCGATTCCATATAAAATAATTAGTATCTGGCCCAGCTGTTTTTTATTGGGGCCCTTCCTTCAAATTACTTCCGCCATTAATCTCCAATAATATTTTGGATTGGGATTCCATTTATAGTGGGGCATCGCAAAAAAAAATAATACATTATAGATCAAAAAGCCAAAACAAGGGGAAAAACCTTAGTGAAAATAAAAATGGGTTTTCAAAGCAAATTGAATAAAAAGTTTTTTAAAATTTATTATATTCCCGGTGATATTTTCTTTAGTCTTGGTTAGGGTTTCCCGGTAATTCATAAAATTATTTTAAAATTTCCCGCTTTTCATTTTCCAATCATAAAATAGTTTTTTACATCATAGCTTCCTTGCTAATTTGATAATAAGATTTGTTCGATTAGACATCTTTTTTTTTAAAATTTAAAAAATACAAGTAAATCAATCGAATGCAAATTCAGTTGATTGCTTGTTTTATTACATCCTGAAAAATGTGAAACCCAAATTTTTGTACAACAAATAAAATTTTTGCAAATTTTTTTTTTTTTTAAAAAAATAATAACGGCAAAATAACAAAAAACATAAGAAAAACTCTAATTTAATTAACACAAAGGGGACACATCTCAAAATTTACTCAAATTTAAAAATTAATATTTAAAAAATGTTCTTACATTTCAATAAAAATGACACATTCCTAAAAAGGGCACTGTTCGCCAAACACTTTAAAATAATTCTGAACACTTACCAAAAGTTTCTTTTCCTGACAGGGCGGGGATCATTCCTGTGAAAAAACCCCAAACCCCAAATAACTGTGTCATTGTTCTCGAAACGGTTGCGGTATTCCCCCAAAAAAAAGTGACATTTAGTGTATTAAATGGGTGGGAACCAGCTCTTTGAGGTGGCTAGCTCAAAAGCCCTCACTAAAAAAAAGAGTCGTTCATGAAGAGCGTTCAAAAAGAGTCAATGTTCACCCCCAGGGGCCCTCCTCGTTCCCTTTCCCTTCCCCTATTCCCCCAAACATTACTTGATGAGCGAGCGCTAACAAGTTTCCAAATTTTCCCCGTTCCAGCTTTGAAAAAATCCCCCCTTTCCTTTCAACTTATGAACGAATTAAGTTTTATGGGGTAATTTATCCGAACCCTATTGTTTTTTGATTTTTTAATTATTTTACTTATTTCATATTACTTAAAATAATTAATTTTTAGTAAAAAAAATATTTAGTGTCCAATTCACAAAATTATGTTCAAGTAATGTCAAAAAAATTTTAGTTAGTTTAATATTGTAGGCGGGACTGCTATCTAGTAACGATAGAAAAGCACTTATATTTTAAATTTTTTTCCCTTAGAAAGCGAACGAAAAAACGCAAAAAGATGGGGAAAGGGACAAACACTCTTGACTTTTTTCCAGAGGGGGATGAACAAGCGAAAAAGTCTTTGTAATGGGGGCGCAAATACCGCTCGCAAGGGGAGGTTTCGTTTTCCCCAGCTCCGTTCAAAGTCTTTTTTTTGAATGACTCGTTTCACAAAAGACCCATCACTACACTAGGCCATCTACCCCCTTTTTATGATTAAAACCCCATTAACTTTTTCTTGGAAAAAAATATAGGTTTTTTAAAATTAAATTTTTACAGCAAAAAACTCAAAAATAGAGTTTTTTGAGTTGTGTCACTTTTCTTCCGGAGGGAAAGAAAACGTTTATCTAGATGGAGAAAATCCTCACTTAAAATCATAAATAATAGCTTTGGCTTTTTGATTCTTAATTAATTCTTAATTTTTTAAATTAAAAACGGGAGTTAATAATATTTTTTTTTTGCAAATTTTTCATAGGGCATTCTTTTTATCTGCATTTCTCTATTAAAAAATTAATAATAAATTAAATTCCTTTTTCTTTTCCTACTTTCCCGATCAGCCTTTTTGAATAAAAAAGAAAATTCGAAAAAGCTATAAAAAAACCTGTTGTGTAAAAATGCACTTGTAAATTTGTCACAGTTTAATTCCCAAAAAGAGAAAAAATTTTTTAAAGGGACCCAAACGAAAGACGAAAAGCTAAAATTGATAGCAAAAACTAAAGCCCCTTTATCTTTTTAACTAGTGAAATGGTGTTATTTTTTTTATGGGTATTTTTTTTTTTTTTTAAAAAAATTTAAATTTTGGTAATAGTGAATTTACTATATTAACATTTCCCTTTCCCCGTTTTTGATCCTGTTAAGTATTGGGAACTTCTGGGAGGGGTCGTCAATAAAATAAAAAAACTTTAAAAGCTGTTTTTTAAAAGGATTAAAATTTTAAATTAAATTTTATTCACGAATAAGAAAAAAAGTTTGGGGGTTAATTTTTTTGTATTATGTTTGGAGATTTGGGAAATTTTTTTAAAGTAAAAGTGTTTTATTTGTTTGGACCCCCACCACATTCCCCAGATTTACGAAAGTTTTCCCTCTTTTTAATTTTACATCTTTTATTTAAATTTAAAAGACTTTAAAATTTGGGGAATGTTTGGGCACATATCGTAAAATTCGTGTGAATGAGCTGATCACCAAATATTTTAATTTTCCCTAGGGAATTTTTTTTTCCTTTTAAAAATAGATTTTTTAATTTCAAAAAATTAACTTTTTACTAAAAAAAAACCAACTTAACCCAACCTTTTAAGTTTGAAAAAAAAAACTAAAATTAACTACCTTCATATTCTCCTTTAAAAAAGTAATTTTTATGAGGGGTTTAACAAAATTTTAAAAACTTCCCCATAATGTTTTTTTTTGTCATCAGGGAAAATTTTGAATTTTTGTTATTGCCCTTTAAATTTTCTCAAATTTGACAGGGTAAAATATAAAAAATCCCCCCCTCTGCTACACAAAAGCCCCCCAAAATTATTTTTATTAAAAAACCCAAGTGGACCTAGGCTTCAAAAAAACTAACAAAAAAACGTGTTTTTTGTTTTAAATTTTTCACACTTTTGGGGGTAACTCCGGCTACATTTTTGACCCAAATTAGTAGAAAAGCTTATATTTTTTTTAAATTTTAAAATATATTTCTTTAAAATTACCAAGTAAATTTTTTTGGGGTGGATAACCAAGCAAAAATTTAAGAATATATATTTTAAATTTTTAAAAAATTTAAAAATTTGTATCTCGCCAAATCTCTTAGTTATTATGGTTAAAAAAAGTATAACCTTTAAGGGGGGGTAAGACACTGTCCCAAAAAAATAATAATAATAATAAAAATAAAAAATAATAATTGGGAAAATCAGTTTACTTTCAAAAAACACAAAATTGTTTTATCTCTATTAAAAAAAATTCTTTCCAATTTAAATTTTAAAAACATAATTTTTCCTTGTTTAATCATCGGCAGGTGTAAGGAAGTAGCTGTGAATTTTAAAAGTTAGAAATATTAAAAATGTATCTCATAAATTATTTTTGCTACATTGGTAACTAGGGCTATCATTTATTTGAAGTTTTTAACACATGACTTAATTAAAACTAGCATATAATTTTCCTTGAATTTTGAACATATTTTGGAAAACTAAATTTTTAAAATATATTTTTATAAATTGATGAAATAGGCCCATCTATCAACCATTAAATTTAAATATTTGTTTAGAAAAAAACCCTTTTTGGGTGGTGTAGTTGGCTAACGCGCTAGTCGTGTTGAGCCCGACTGCTAAAGGGACGGGGAGATCGAGGTTCGAATCTCGGTCGGGTGAGCTGGGGGAGGTTTTTCCTAAATGGTTTCCACTCTTCCTCCATGCAAATGCGAGCTCACTTCCTTTAATTCAACCTTCCAAATTCCTAATCCATTAGCGTAATTAGTACTTAAGCGTAAACCCCAACAGGTAGTAAGACTCGGTGCTAAATAAATAATTATTTAGAATAAACAATAACCTTAAAACCCATACAGTGAACATGTTTCCCGAAGTGATACTATTTATCAGAGTTCGTCACACCACTTGAAAAGTCTAATGTTCACAGCTTTTCACAATTTAAAAGGAGGCAATATTTTATGTAACAATTGATCCTTTTATACAAAATTTCATTCTAAGGTTGAGGCTGTTTCCAAAACTACCCATCCTCTTCTTGACAACATTTAGGTACAGGAGAACTCCAATTATCCGGGCTAATTGGGGATCAGGCCGATCCGTATATGTGGAAATCCAGATAATTGGTTGTAACTCAGAAATAATTAGAAAAATACTATGTCCTGACAAAGTAAAAACCCAATTTTCATTGATAAAACTAAAAACATAGGTAATGTGCTATTTAAATTTCGTAAAGGTATGTAAATTCATAAAAATAAAAAATTAAAATACAGTATTAATTTGTATACTAATTTAAATTTTTGTAATTCTTTACAATATAATACCCTACCTATACTCTATTTTACTTGAAACCTAGAATTTGCTTAGGTTGCTTTGAAAAATTCGCTCGTTTTCTTGCTGCAACATCTCACAGCCGCTTACAGCAAGCAGTTGTACACCTCCGCATTCAGGTTGCCATCCCATCCCACTTTAAGGCATTTTCAAAACATGTAAAATCTTCTTTCGTAGGAACTGTTTCATCTTCTGTCCCCTTTACCAGTTTCTCATCATCCCCCTTCATCTCTTGGCTGTTCACCACAACACACTCTAAGATCTCGTCATCTAAATCCTTGCTCATTTGAGTAACACAGAAGCCACTTCCTTCACATCACATTCAGAGCATTCATTGATTCCCTTCACAATCCTCACAATTTCATCCACGCTCATTTTTGTTACAGCTCATTAGCCTTTTCTTTTTTTTTTCTTTCCCAATTCAAGTTTCCCGGCGTATGTCCCTAAAAACCCCCGGGGCTGTTTCAGTGCAGGGTTTGT
>JBCFYV010004944.1:0-13059 GCA_039000515.1 Timema cristinae
ACCTGGTGAGGTAATCCACACCTGCCCCTGCCCCAACAGACGTCATATGTGCTCATGGGCATCTTCCGCCGAGGGAGACCGGTTAAAAGAGCGGAAATGGCCTACATCCCTGCCCCATGGTCAGACTCAAAAGGGCCCGACTTTAACGCATGTGTTGTTAGTCAAAGAGGAAGCCCTTGTACGATGGCAAGTACTGATTGGGTGTTGAAGAAATAATAGAACAACCTCCATTCCCCCCCCCACTGCCATAATACTTTTTTCCCTACTTCTTACAACACACTTCTATAAAGCTGGTTGACCCTGGCGGCCCTTTCGTTTCGATTTTTTTTTGGCAGCCTGCGTCTTACTACCCTTTGGGGCTATATACTTTTTTTATAGTCTTCTAGTATGACAGCCCTTAGAACTTTCTAATAAAAGGGTTTTGGGGAGGATTCTTAAGCTGGTTTTGTCTGGAATTCTTGTGCAAATAGTTACCAACAAGGGAGGCGCTAGGAGAGGCATATTTTCTTTCAATTTACATTTGTTAATAGAAAGAAACAAAGGGTGAAAACTTTTTAATCTAGGGTTTTGTTTAGTTTTTAAATATATATTATTTTAGGGATTGGGAAGGTTTTATTTAAAGGAAGTGTACTCGTTTTGTGTGGGGGAAAAAAGAAAACCATTTTGGAAAAAAACCTTGGTACATCCGATCGGATTCAAACTTGTTTTTCCCACTTTGCAGGCTAGTCTAAAACAAGGGTAGCCATTAGACCATTCGGAAACAAAAGGGTCATCGTTTTTTTAATGACTTTTGGATTTATCAACTTCAGGTTCCTACGCTCTGAAAGTGGGAAAAAAAAAATAATACAGGGAAAGTCAGGGAAGCTTTAAAAAAGGTGGGGAAATCGGGAAATGAAATTTTTTCTTATGTCACATTAGAAAAAACAAAGAAAATATTTTTTCTTTTACTGCGTATAAGCCCTGCCCCAATGAAGAAAGCTGGGGGGGCACTTCCCATGCTCAAACTTGCCCTAACAAAATTTTGGAGCATTTTATTTAGAATGTGAACGCAGAGGTCTCCTACCTGCAAAATGACAATTTCTTTAACTTTGTGATCACTTGTTTTTTTTTCTTGTTAAAGGGTTTGTCATCGTTATGTTTAAATACAGTCACCAGGACTGTTAAAAACACCACAATGTCTAAAAAAAAAAAACCGTCTGGTTTAAGCCCAGACCTTTTTCCCCTAATCTCATCGGATAAGTGGTGTTGAAATAAAAAAAGCTCCGGGCATTTTGTAAAGTTGAAAAAAAAAATTATAAACTTAATAATTGGGGAAAAGCAAGCATTAGTTCCCCACAAAAAGGACCACTATATCAAAACTCTTGAAACTTTGAAAATCAACCTCTCTGGACTTTTTTTTCAAAAAGTCAAGTAACAGGTTTAAACGGCTCCCCATTTCAAGAGAAATCTCTGGCACACAAAACATTTCCCTATGGATTCTGCGGTTGTCGAAAGTTTTTCGTTTCACGAAAATCGAACGCGCAGAAGGAACTTTGCAAAAGTGAAATTAGTGTAGTGCCCAAGAAAACCATAAACACTTTTTTTATAAAAGATGAAAACAAGGCGGAAGCTTTTGGGCTATGAATGTTGACAAAAAAGCTTTCAAATTCTGCTATTTTAAGTACAATTTTTCAATTGATTTTTTCCCCGTGTTCCTTTCCCAACCCTTTACCCTTGGTGGGAGACAAACTGTACTTAAAGTGCATGGTTGGCTCCATTTTTTAAAATAATTTACTGGACCCCCTAAATCAGTAACAATTTTGTAATTTTTTTTTGATAGATTAATAAAGTTATCAAAGGGACAGATGGACATTGAATTAGATCGGGGACAAGGAAAATCATAAAGTCACACCTTTTATTAAACAGTGTGTTTTTTCGTGGGGAGACTGCTAAAGATTACTAAACTTTTTTCGGGATGGTTTTTCCCCTCTTCACTTCTAAGTTATACAAGTGTAAGGGATGGCCCAAATGTAAATTTTAAATTTTTAAAAAACTTCTTCAGGAACACCTCAATCTGTAACAGACAAAAATATTAGTTTCTAAATCTGGGAACATGGGGGCTCTGTTGTTCATGGTTCCTTGAGAACGGGGAGTAAGTCTGTTGATTGGGAATAATGCTTATTACGTCAATGTACACCTTTAAACTGACCCCACTCTCGAGCATTGTTCAACCCAGTTCAGGGGTACAATTTTTTCCCATTGAAGTTCTTGGGGGGGCTTTGGGTTTAAAAGCGAAGTGTTTTTAAAGGGGATTACAAATTTGGGCCCAGTTATTAATTTTCTCAAAGAAGAAAAAACTTCCTAAAACAAAACCTGTAGAGACACGAAAAGGGGCCCCGTGATCCCATTCCAAAAGTGAAACTAGCGTTCTGCAAGACAATTGCAGATGAATGCAGCCTTTCCTGCAAGGTTTCCAGACATCAAACCAATGACTCCATATTTTTTGAAGCTGTAGAAAACTTCAAGATCCTTAGAATCGTTGTGAAAAACCTGATCTATAAGGCACGGGCCCCAAAGTTACGTCTATTGACCAAAAAAATCAAAAATTTGACCCTTAGCAAAAATTTTGATATAGATTTGCAAAAAACGTTTGTTAGGAGAAACTGCGATCACAGTAACAGAAAGACAAAAATTAAAATTTTATATCATGAGTCCCGCAGTATTTTAACCACCATATTGCAAAACTACAAAAAAAAAAGCCCCTTTAAACAGAAAGCTGTGGGGGTTTTTGCCCCTTTTTGGGACCTTGTGTTATTCAACATTCACCTCAACTGACCCAGAAAGATTTTCTTTTTTTTTGGGGGAACTCAACCTCCCAAAACTCATAAATGAAGTTCTGGTAAAACCCAAAGAAGAATACTTGCTTTTTTTTGCAACCTCAAAAAACTGGCTTCAAGAAATTTTCGTCCTTGTGATCGTTTGTGTTTAAGTGGACTTACCCCTTTTTAGGTAGCTTTCTAATGGGGAAAAGCAAACTACAACATTTTTGGGGGAAGAAATAAAGATTTCCCTTGTTTGTCGCATGGGAATGCAACTGTTAAAGGGTGGTTTTTCAGTCAAAAAATCTTTACGGGTTTAAAAACATGCAAAAAGCAGTCATGCACACGTCACATTCATGATGAGATACAAGAACAGGAGGGAAAAAAATTTTCACTTTTAGAAAAAAGATGTTGGTTTACTGAGGGTGCTCGGAAACGCTTCATAATACTTAGAGATAAAAGCAAGAAAAAATGAAAAAGACAAGAAGAAGGCAGAAAAAGGAAATTAAAATCAAGTTAAAAGTTAAAGGGGAAAGAAAAAAATTAAGATGGCAATGAAGAGAAACGGAAGCAATAACGTAGTTGCAAGAACTGAAGAAAAGCAACTTCACTTTTTTAAAATATAAATAGTTTTTTTTTGTATGCTATAGTATAAATTTTTAAAAAAATAAAATTTATTGAGACAGAATAATATGAAAGAGACAGAGTTCCCGTTTAACTATTCAGTTCGGAAATGTACAGTTTTAGGGAAAATAAAACGTAAGAATTTCCAAAATCTTTTAGTATGTTCTTTTGGCCCGTTATTTAATACGTATTTCGCACAAAGATACCAAGGGAATAAGTTTGTTTCAATTTTTGATAGGGATTATTTTCCTCATTTTCCTAAAAGATGGCAAGATGTCTGCTTTCTTTTTCTTCAAAGGGGAGGCAAAGGTCGCTGTAAGGGGGGAGGGGGCCGAAATAAATTTATTTAAATTAATATTTTTTGTGTATTACCGTAAATTTTTAAAAGGAAATTTTAGAGAAATTGGTGGGAACTTGGGAAAATGTCAGGGAAAGTCGGAAAAGTAGGAGATATTTTTTTAAAATAATGTGGAACCCTGACTTTAAAGTAATGAATCCATAAGTCAAATTTTTCAGATTTCTCATAAAAAAAAAGTGTTTTTAATTGTTGTCCCAGTCAGGCTCTGTTTTTTTTGTTTTGGGAATATGTTTCAAAATTTTGTCCCAGCAGGCTTGTTTTGTTTTTTGTTAAATGTTCAAATTTTTTGTCCCAACGGCTCTGTTTGTTTGTTGTTAATAATTTTTAAATTTTTTGTCCCGTCGGCTTGTTTGTTTGTTGTGGAATATTTTCAATTTATTGTCCCCTCAGGCCTGTTTGTTTTTTGTGTTATGTTTCAAATTTTTTGTCCCAGTCAGGGTCGTTTGTTGTGTGTAATATTTTTAATTTATTTTCCCGTCAGGCTTGTTTTTTTGTTTGTAATATGTTTCAATTTGTTGCCATCAGGCTTGTTTGTTTTTGTGTAATATGTTTCAATTTGTTGTCCCCCCTCAGGCTCGTTTGTTTGTGTGTAATATGTTTCATTTTATTTTCCCCTCAGGGGTCTGTTTTTTTGTTTTGTATATGTTTCAATTTTTTGTCCCCCGTCAGGCTTGTTTGTTTTTTGTGTAAATGTTTTAATTTTTTGTCCCATAGGCTCTGTTTGTTTTTTTTGTAATATGTTTCAATTTTTTTGTCCCAGTCAGGCTCTTTTGTTTGTTGTTAATTGTTTTAATTTGTTGCCCATCAGGGTTGTTTGTTTGTTGTGTAATATTTTCAATTTTTTGTCCCGTAAAGGCCTGTTTTGTTTGTTGTGTAATAAGTTTCAATTTTTGTCCCAGTCAGCTCTTTTTTTTGTTGTGTAATGTTTCAATTTTTTTCCATCGGCCTTTTTTGTTTTTGGTAATTGTTTCAATTTATTTTCCCCCGTCAGGCTCTGTTTGTTTTTGTGTAATATGTTTCAAAATTTTTTGTCCCCGTCAAGGTCTGTTTGTTTTTTGTGTAATATGTTTCAATTTTTTTGTCCCCATCATCGTTTGTTTGTTTTTGTAATATTTTCAATTTTTTTCCAATCAGGCTCTGTTTGTTGTTGTGTAATATGTTTTCAATTTATTGTCCCACAGCTCTGTTTGTTTGTTGTGTAATTGTTTTTAATTTGGTTTGTCCCATCAGGCTCTGTTTGTTTGTTGTGTAATTTTTCAATTTATTGCCCATCAGGCCCGTTTTTTTGTGTGTAATTTTCAATTTGTTTTTTCCCGTCAGGTCTGTTTGTTTGTTGGTAAAATGTTTCAATTTATTTTCCCATCAGGCTCTTTTGTTTGTTTGAAATGTTTCTTTGTTGTCCCATCAGGGTCTGTTTTTTGTTGGAATTGTTCAATTTTTTTTTTCCCAGTCGGGCCTGTTTGTTTGTTGTGTAAAATGTTTCAAATTTTTTGTCCCAGTAGTCTGTTTGTTTTTTTGTGTAATATGTTTCAATTTATTTCCCCCGTCAGGCCTGTTTTTTTGTTTGTAATAGTTTTAATTTGTTTTTTCCCCCAGTCCCCGGCTTGTTTGTTTTTGTTAATTTTTTCAATTTGTTGTCCCAGTCAGGCCTTTTTTTTTGTGTAATAAAAAGTTTTTAATTTTTTTGTCCCAGTCAGGTCTGTTTTTTGTTGTGTAATATGTTTCAATTTATTGTCCCCGTCGGCTCTGTTTGTTTGTTGTTAATATGTTCAATTTATTGTCCCAGTCAGCCGTTTGTTTGTTGTGTAATATGTTTCAATTGTTGTCCCCGTCAGGGCCTTTTTGTTTTTTTGTGTAATATTTTAATTTGTTTTCCCAATAGGGGTCTTTTTTTTTTGTTGTGTAATATGTTTCAATTTGTTGTCCCAGTCAGGCTCTGTTTTTTTGTTGTGTAATAGTTTCAATTTTTTGTCCCATCGGCTTATTCCCCCCTTCACGGCTCTGTTTCAAAAGGTGATGATTGGTTGTAAGGTCCACCATTTTTGCTTTTTCTTTTCATAGAAAAAATTAAAAAAATTTATTCTGCGGGTTTGTTATTATGCACATTGTTAACATTAAACACATATTTTTTTATTAACCCCTAAAGGTTATTTCCCATGTATTTGTAAAAAGAAATCATTTTTAATTTTTTAATGTCAACAATTGATCTATTTTTGTGTATGAATTGGGTTGTTCCGCCAAAACTTTGGGGCCCCTAGGCCTGCTCGTAAAACTTTTTTCCTATTTAAACACTTTTAATTTATATCTTTGTTTTCTTCAAAATATTTTTAGTTTAATTAAATTTTGTGTATTTTAGTTATCTTTTGTTCTCTAATTAAACCTTTAGCTGAAAACGGCTAAAAACATATACTCAAATCTTTTAAAAATTACTTTTATAAAATTACCTAGAAAAATTTTTTTAAAATTTATATTTTATTAAGAAAAATGACTAATAATTTTCTGTGTACATCTTTATTTGAGAATTCTTTCCTAAAACTATCTATAAAACAAAAGTCGGGGAGAGTAAAGAATGAAAAACTTTGTCTTTGTGTTATATATTCCTATTTCGATAAAATGAATAAAGGTTATTTTTAACCGTTCTAGATACCTGACACATTGTCCCAGTAGTTGATAGCAAGGGGAATAAACTCCCGTTTTATGACAATATTTTCCCTGCCAGCTTTCCAACCGGCAAACTACGATAGAGCATGATAAAGACAGTAGAATATTTGGACGTGATAAAAAATTTCAGGAACTAATATACATTTATTTAAGATTTTCAATAGTAAGAGTGTCCCTGTGTTCAGTCACCTAAAATTTTTAGAGTGTACCGTGTTACATCACCTGACGGTGTTAGAGTGTATTTGGTTACTCACCTGACTTTGTTAGAGGTACCAGTTTACAGCACCACGGTGTTAAGTTACCTGTTTACAGTCACCTGACGATTTTAGGTGTACCAGGTTTTACAGTCCCTGACGGTGTTAGGGTTACCTTTTTTTTCAGTCCCCTGAGGGTTTTAAGAGTCACCTTGTTAAAGTCCCCCTGACGATTTTAAAGGGTTACCTGTTTACATCACCGACGGTGTTAGAGTGTACCTGTTACAGTCACCTGACTTGTTAGAGTGTACCGTGTTACGTCACTGCGGGTTGAGGTCCTGGTTAAGTCACCTGCGGTGTTAAGTGCACCTGTGTTCAGTCACCTGACATGTTAGAGTGCCCTGTTTTTACAGTCCCCTGACGGTTTAGAGTGCCTTGTTACGTCACCTAGGGTGTAGAGTTGTCCTGTTTTACATCCCCTGACGGGTTAGAGTGTCCTGTGTTAATCACCTGACGATGTTAGAGTGTCCCCTGTGTTCGCACCTGAGGGTGTTGAGTGTACCTTTTAAAGTCACCTAGGTGTTAAGTGTACCGTGTTACTCCCCTGCGGTGTTAGAGTGTCCTGGTTACAGTCACAGTCCCCTTTTGGGGTGGGCAGGTGTCACGGCCCCCCTCAGACTAAACCCTTAAAAGATAATCACCCACTGCTATTGAGTACTCTACCAATGAGGTGGGGGGTTCAAGACGAACATCAACCGACTCGCAAGGGTTGTCAAACATTGGGGAGCATATGGATGGGATAAACGGGCTATAGATGCAGCACAAATGGATGTAGCTATGAGTAACATTGATCATGAGTTTAGTATTAATTTATTCTTTATTTCTCTCTCTCTCTCTCTGTCTCTTTTAATGATCAAATCCTGTGCTTAAATTTTTTGGTTCACACTCTCTTTCTTAAACTTTATTTAAACTTTTATTTATACTATTGTTGTTAGTTAAATTGATTTTTTGGGCTTGAGGGTTTTTACTTTTCAATAAAAAAAGGGTATTAAAATTTTAAATTATTTGTACAAGTTACTAGAACATGCCCGCTTTGCTCCAAAAACTTTTTCAATTTTAAAATATAACCCAATATTCAATGTTCCTTTCCAATAATGAATTTTCCTCGATAAGGGGTTAGTTTTAATGTAAAAATTCTTGATTAAAATTGTTTTTGAAACCCAGATGGGGCTACATCTTTGTGTTTGTCTGGAGTTTGTCAATTTTAAAAATGTTATACCCGATACTGATTTATAAAAGCTTTATTTGTCAGGATGTAAATATTAACAAATTTAGTAGCATACAAAATTTAACTAAAATTTATAATTATTTTTTTTTTTTTCATCAAAAAAAAAGTTATTTATCCCGGTCTAATAATAACACACAAATTCCCCCGCCTAAAAAATTTTAAAATCTCCCCCCCCCCTAACATAAACATTCCCCCTCCTCCCCCCCCGTAAACATTCTAATATCTCTCCCTCCCCCACCTGTAAACATTCTAATTTCTCTCCCTCCTCCCCAAACTGCAAACTTTTAATACCTCCCCCCTCCCAACTGTAAAAATTCTTTTCCTCCCCCTCCCATGTAAACATTTAATATTTTCCCCCCCTCCCCCCTGTAAAAAATTCTAAAACCTCCCTATCCCCCGTAAACTTCTATATTTCTCCCTCCCCCCACCCTTTAAAAATTCTAATTCCTCCCTCCTCCCCCTGTAAACAATCTAATACTCTCCCTCCCCACCTTAAACAATCTATATTCTCCCTCCTCCCAACGTAAAATTCTTTTTCTCCCTCCTCCCACCTTAAACATTTAATATCTCTCCCCTTCCCCCAAATGTAAAAATTCTAATATCTCCCCACCCCCAATGTAAACATTTTAATATCTCTCCCCCTCCCAACTGTAAAATTTTAATATCTCTCCCTCCTCCCAACTGTAAAACATTCTAATACCCTCCCTCCTCCCACTTGTAAAACATTTCTAATATCTCTCCCTCCTCCCAACTGTAAACATTCTAATATTTCTCCCTCCTCCCAACAGTAAACATCTAATATCTCGTCCCTCCTCCCAACAGTAAACATTCTAATACTCTCCCTCCTCCCAACTGTAAACCATTCTAATATCTCTCCTCCTCCCAACTGCAAACATTCCTAACATCGCTCCCTTCTCCAATACGCAAACATTCTAATATCTCTCCCTCCTCCCACCATGAAACATTCTCATATCTCTCCTCCTCCCAACCTACTGCAAACATACTAATAACTCTCCCCCTCCCAACTGTAAAACTTCTAATAGCTCTCCCTCCTCCCACCTTTAGAACATTCTCATATCTCTCCCTCTCTCCTCTCTCTACTCTCTTCTCCCCTCTCTCTCTCCCTCTCCTCTCTCCCTCTCTCTCTCTTCTCCTCTCTTCTTCTCTCTCCTCCCTTCTCTTCTCTCTCTCTCTCTCCCCTCTCTCCTCCTCTCTCTCTCCTCTCTCCTCCTCCCTCTCTCTCCCTCTCTCTCTTCCTCTCCCTCTCTTCTCCTCCTCTCTCTCTCTCTTCTCTCCTCTCCTCTCTCTTCCTCTTCTTCTCTTCTCTTCTCTCTTCTCTCTCTCCCCCTCTCTCCCCCCTTCTCTTCCCTCCTCTCCTTTCTTCTCCCTCTCTTCCTCTTCCTCTCTCTCTTCTCTCCTCTCCTTTCTCTCCTCCTCCTTCTCTCTCCTCCCTCCTCCTCCTCTCCTCTCCTCTCTTCTCCCTCCTCTTCTTTCTCTCTCCCTCTCCTCTCTCTCTTCCTCTTCTCTCTCTCTCCTTCCTCTCTCTCTCCCTCTTCTCCTCCTCTCTCTCCTCTCTCCTTCTTCCTCCTCTTCTCTCTCTTCTCCTCTCTTCTCTCTCTCTTCTCTCTCTCCCCTCCTTCTCCTCTCTCTTCTCTCTTCTCTCTCCTCCTTCCTCCTCTCCTCTCTCTCTCTCTCCTCCCTCTCTCTCTCTTCCTTCTCTCTCCTCTCTTCCTCTCCTCTTCTTCCTTTCTCCTCTCTTCTCTCTCTCTTCTCTCTCTCTTCTCTCTCCCTCTCCTTCTCTCTCTCTCTCCTCTCCTCCCTCTTCTCCTTCCTCTCTCTCTCTCCTCTTCTTCTCTCCTCTCCTCCTCTCCTCTCTCTTCCTCTCTCCTCTCTCTCTCTCCTCTCTTCCTCTCTCTCTCTTCTCCTTCTCTCCTCTTCTCTCTCTTCTCTCTTCCCTTCCTCCTCTCCTCTCTCTTCTCCTTCCTTCTCTCTCTTCTCTTCCTCTCTCCTCTCTCTCCCTCCTTTCTCTCTCTCCTCTCTCCCTCCTCTCTCTCCTCTCCTTCTCTTCTCCTTCTCTCTTCCTCCTCCTCCTCCCTTCTCCTTCTCTTCCTCCTTCCTCCTCTCTTCTCTCTCTCTCCCTCTCTCTCCTCCTTCTCTCTCCTCCCTCTCTCTCTCTCCCTCTCTCCTTCTCTCTTCTCCTCTTCTCTCTCTCTCCCTCCTCCTCTCTCTTCTCTCTCCTTCCTCTCTCTCTTCCTCTCTCTCTCCTCCTTCTCTTCTCCCCTCTCCTCTTCTCTCTTCTCTCTCCTCTTCTTCTCCCTTCTTCTCTCCTCCTCTCTCCTCTCTTCTTCTCCCTCTCCTCTCCTTCCCTCTCTCTCTCCTTCTTCTCTCTCCTCTCTCCTTCTCTCCTCTCCCTCTTCTCCTCCTTCTCTCCTCTCCTTCCTCTCTCTCTCTTCCTCTTCTCTCTCTCTCTCTCTCTCTCTTCTCTCTTCTCCTCTTCTTCTCCTCTCTTCTTTCCGCTCTCCTCTTCTCTCCTCTCCCTCCTCTCTCCTCTCTCCTCTCTCTCTCTCTCCTCTCCTCTCCTCCTCTCTCCCCCTCTTCCTTTCTCTCTTCTCTCCCTCTTTCTCTCTCTCTCTCCCTCTTCTTCCTCTCTCCTCCTTCTCTCTCTTCTCTCCCTCTCTCTCCTTTTCTCTTCTCCTCTCTTCCTTCCTTCTCTCTCACCTCCCTTCTCCTCTCCTTCCTCTCTCTCTCTTTTCTTCCCTCTCCTCTTCCCTCCCTTTTTTCCTTTTCCCCCTTTTTTTTTTCTCCCCCCTCCTTTTTTTCCCTTTTCCTTTTCCCCCTTTTCCCCCCCCCCCCCCCCCCCCCCCCCCCCCCCCCCCCCCCCCCCCCCCCCCCCCCCCCCCCCCCCCCCCCCCCCCCCCCCCCCCCCCCCCCCCCCCCCCCCCCCCCCCCCCCCCCCCCCCCCCCCCCCCCCCCCCCCCCCCCCCCCCCCCCCCCCCCCCCCCCCCCCCCCCCCCCCCTCCCCCCAACTGTAAAACATTCTAATATCTCTCCTCCTCCCAACCTGTAAACAATTCTAAAAATCTCTACCTCCTCCCACCTGTAAACAATCTAATAATCTCTCCCTCCTCCCCTTTTAAACATTTAATATCTCTCCTCCTCCCAACCTGTAAACAATTTTAAAATCTTCTCCTCCTCCCAACTGTAAACATATCTAATATCTTCTCCCTCTCCCACCTGTAAACAATCTAATTTTTCTCTCCCTCCCCCAAATGTAAACAATTCTAATATCTCTCCTCCCTCCTCCCAACTGTAAACATTCTAATTTTCTTCTCCTCTCCACAACTGTAAAAATTCTAATATCTCTCCCTCCTCCACCTGTAAAACATTTTAATATTCTCCCCTCCCCTAAACTAATCCCTTCCCTCACCTGGAACATTTTAATATCTCTCCTTCCTCCAAGTAAACATTTCTAATATCTCTCCCCTCCTCCCAACTGTAAACATTCTAATATCTCAACCACCTAACTCTATATCTCATCTCCCTGTAAACATCTTATATCTCTCCCTCCTCCCACTGTAAACATTCTAATATCTCTCCCTCCTCCCAACTGTAAACATTCTAATATCTCTCCTTCCTCTCACTGTAAACAATCTAATATCTCTCCTCCTCCCAACTGTAAACATTCTAAATTTCTCCCTCCTCCCAACCTGTAAATCAATCTAATATCTCTCCCTCCTCCCACCTGTAAACAATCTAATATACTCTCCCTCCTCCCAACCTGTAAACATCTAATATCTCTCCTCCTCCCACTGTAAACAATCTAATATCTCTCCCTCCTCCCAACAGTAAACATTCTAATATTCTCCTCCTCCCCACAACTGTAAACATTCTAATATCTCTCCCTCCTCCCACCTGTAAACAATCTAATATCTCCTCCCTCCCCAACTCCCGTAACATTCCTATATCTCTCCCTCCTCCCACCTGTAAACAATCTAATATTTCTCCCTCCTCCCAACTGTAAACATTCTAATACTCTCCCCTCCTCCCACCTGTAAACAATCTAATATCTCTCCCTCTCCCCCATCACTGTAAACAATTAATATTCTCATTTCCTCCCAACTGTAACATCTAATATCTCTCTTCCTCCTCCCACCGTAAACATTCTAAATATCTCTCCCTCCTCCCACCTGAAACATTCTAATATCCTTCCTTTTTATCCCTCCCACCAACTGTCAACATTTTAAAAATATCCTCCCTCCCCCCCCACTGTAACAATCTAATCTCTCCCTCCTCCCCTTAAACATTCTAATATCTCTCCCTTTTCCCCCCACCTGTAAAAATCTAAAATCTCCCTCCTCCCACCGTAAAAAATCAATACTCTCCCCCTCCCAAATTTAAACATTCTAAATCCACCTCCTCCCACCTGTAAACAAACTAATATCTCTCCCTCCTCCCACTGTAAACAACTAATTCTCTCTCCCTCCTCCCACCTGTAAAAAAATCTAATATCCTCCCTCCTCCCTTAACTTTAAAAACCTCCCTCCTCCCAACGAAAAATTCTAATATCTGCCCCCCACCATCTCTAACATTTTAAATCTGTCCCTCCTACCACTCTGAACATTTTTAATATCTCCCTTCCCCAACTGCAAAAATTTTAATTCTCCCTCCTCCCCTTAAACATTCTAAACCTCCCTCCCCCCAACTGTAAACATTCAAATCTCAAACCCCCCTCCCCCCTGAAACATTTTAATACTCACCTCCTCCCACCTTAAACATTCAATATCTCCCCTCCTCCCAAATGTAAACATTCTAAATCTCTCCATCCTCCCACCTGTAAACACTAATATCTCCCCTCCCCACCCGTAAAAATTCTAATATTTCCCCCTCCTCCCACTGTAAACAATCTAATATCTCTCCCTCCTCCCACCTGAAAAACAATCAAAAATTCTCCCTCCTCCCAATGTAAACATTCAATATTCTCCCTCCCCCCACCTGTAAACAAACTAATACTCTCCCCCCCTCCCACCCGTAAAAAATCTAATATTCTCCCCCCCCCAACCTTAAACAATCTAATATCCTCCCCCCCCCCTGTAAACATTTAAATTTTTTTCCCCCCCTCCCAACGTAAAAATTTTA
>JBCFYV010004945.1:0-18900 GCA_039000515.1 Timema cristinae
TCGACACCATAAAACCCGTGACCACCGGTGTGTGTGATTCCAAACCCAAGAAAAACATAAATGTGCCACTTTTCAAGTCTACTGAATGAAACTCTAAGGTGTGCACCTTGGAAGTATTTAAAAAAAAATCAAATATATCTAGCTTAAATCCTTATGCCACGTGTCAACTGGAAGTGTATCTTTAAACTCAATTAAACAAGCAATTTTAAACTTTAAATAAGTATTTAGGTAAATCTTAATGTGTGCACTTTAACCTTTTTTTACATTGATAGTGAGCCTCACACAACTATATAATATTATAAAGAGGAAAGATTTGATTTTTTGTTTTTATGTTTTTTTGTTTGTAATGGATAAACTCAAAAACTCCTAGACCAATTTTAAAAATTCTTTCACCAATATAAAGCTACATTATCAGCGAGTAACATAAGCTATATTTTATTTTGAAATTTTAATTTATTCCTCATAAAAATTCCGATAATATATTATATAGTCGTTGGAAAAAAAAAGTTGTTGAGGGGAAAGTGAGGTTGGTGAAGGGGGGTAGGGTAGAGGAAAGAGGAATAAGATGAAAATAGGAGGGAGTATAAAAAGAGGGAGGTGGTTATACAGTGATGGTAGGACTGTATTTTCGAAAAAAAAAGTAAAAAAAAAGTGTTGTTTTTATATTGACATGATAGATGATTTGAAGCTTTGTTTTACAGGATTCTTTACAATATTTTTTTACGGGGAAGGAGGCTAGTTAGACATATACATAGACTTATTCGGGCAGCTAAAGATCCAAAATACTTTGAAAGGGTAAACTTGCTAAAGCCTCTTTCTTTTTGAAACCTTAGTTTGTGTTACTACATATTGTGATCCTGTAGGCTGTGTAATTACTGGTGTTAAATGCTGCCAAACAAAGTACAGTGAAATTCTTAAACTTCGTATAGTAGGTATTCAATTATTATTTAGGGAAACTCGCATATATATGAACCTTGTTTCTTTTTTACTTTTAACCTACTAATTATATAAAAATAAAATTTCTGTATTTTTTTTATATATTTTTTCTTTTGCTCAATCACGCCCAAAACACTATATACATTTAGGAAATATAGAATATGTTTAAAAAAATACTAGTAATATAGTGGGATTACGCCAAATACTCCAACAATTCCTAAATATTTGAAATTTTTAAGTGGAGTTTGGTGAAATGGGGGGTTTAGATATTTCCCAAACTTATCTAAAATCTAATTATCACTGAACCTGCTTCCATAGCCCCATGGTCTGAAGTGTTTCTCTCGCAATATACTAGACTGCCGATGACTGAGAGATTGGGGTTTGGATTTCGGTCGGGTGTATTAGGATGGTTTTTGCTATATGGTTTTTTACTCTACTACCACAAAAATGTGGGTTCATTTTATACTTATTACCTGAACAGGTAGCTAGACACTGTGCTTAAATAAATTATGACTGTGGTATATGATCTAAATTATTTAGGCAGCTATAAGAGCCACCCCAAATATATATATATATATATATATATATATATATATATATATATATATAAAATTAATGATCTTAAAAGGGGGAAAGGTCTCCACCCCTAAGATCTGCCAAGTTAACAGATAAAACAATTTCTATATGGTAGAAAATTGAAATTTTTAAATACATCTAGAGGGACAAACTTAAACAACAATAATAGTATCTAAATTTATACTCTTTGTTAAAATACGGTGCTATTATTTCCAATATGTGTTTGTAAAAATGTATGCAATTATTGATTACCGGTACATATATTATAGTTACTTTTAGGCAAATATTGCGTTCTATGAATTTCTTTCGTTTGTTAACTCAGATTATTAGCAATGTTTCATTTAAAAGATTGTTTTAAAACTAGTTGGTTGACACATTTGTTTTTGGATTGGAAACTATAGGCTACAAAGAGCGCTGCCGGATATTGAACTTTATAATTTGATATCATTTTAATATCTTTATACCCGCATGAATTATTAGATTAATTATATCCTAGAAATCTAAAATATAGTATGCCATTACGTCTAGGATAATGTTCTCTTGAAAAATCCTAAAATTGTAAATTAAATGGAGCGGAATCAAAATAGTAGATCGAATTAAGACAAAAACATTGAAAAAGAATCATTTATTTTCTACAATGTAAACTGTTACAGTTCTATGTAACCTTAATTTGTTTTACCTCTTTAACAATCAATTATTTATGCTATCTTAGTCTTAATTGATTTTTAAATAGCACCAATAATCGGGAGTACAAACATTGTGTATAAAGAAGTTATAGCTTAATCCTCCAATTGATTTCCGTTACTAGCACATAATTAGAATATAATCTGTATTTTTATATTGTATTTTAGTCAGCCTACTTTTCAAATTTTTTAGCACAATTTAAAACAATAAAGTATTAAAATGTATATATATTTAAATATTTGGTTACTTTTCCCTTTGATTAATGTTATATAATATAGAATAATAAAGTTACTTTATATATTCCCCGTGTGAAGAACGGGTACACAACTTAGGTTTTTCACCGCATTCGAATTGTTGTGCTTTCCCATTGGGTAGTCTAAACGATAATAACACCAAATTTGTCTGTCTGTCCATTTGCTTAGGTCCATTAAACTCAAGAAATCTTCACCATATCGAGACGGAACTTCATCTGTTGTACTCCTTATTTTTCAGAGATTCGTGTTAAGCTATATACACCCTCATTATTTCATCGGCGAGCTATGTAGTGTCTAAGAATACCGGGTGTAAGCAGTAAACATTCGTTGAGACTGGTATTGTTGGTATATAATATGGCAAGTGATTTGAGCAGGAATGGGAAAGGATGGGGGGCTATCCGTGTTTATTCGTGAATCTTCGTAAGTACATAAAGAACTGCTCTCGGATGAGTTAAATATTATTTTCTCTCACTTGAAGTTGTTGAATGTGTTGATGAATTGTTTGATACGAGTGAAGCCGTGGGCAAATGCTAGTAATATAGAATCTTCTGTAATTTATCCTCTAGTGTTTGAATGTGTCTAGTGAAAAATATTTATATTGTTTATAAGAAGAAAGAAAAAAAAAATATATATATATACAGGGTGTCCATGAATATCCTCCGTGTTTATAAACATGCATAGCGTTACTGTCGGTAGTCGTATGAACATAAAATGGGTGTCATCAGAAAGGAAATTCAAATATTTTCTTTCCAACCTTGACATTCTGTTTGTACCCCTCATGTTACGTGGCTTACATCAAGGCACTAATTTAACTTAGAGCCCACACGCTCTAGCATATCCACTGGGACGGACTCGATGACCGCAATGGTGCCTAGTCGCATCTGTGCGATAGTGTGGATATAAAGACGACACCTTTGATGTAAACCCATAAAAAGATTTCACAGACAGTGAGGTCAGATGATCTCGGTGGCCAAGCGCAGAAGACATCTTCGTTTCCGGCGCGTCCAATCCACCTCCCTGGCAGGTTCGCATATATATATATATATATATATATATATATATGCTCCCGGACATAGCGATTCCAATGAGGTGGTGCTCCGTCTTGCTGGAAGAGGAATTCGTTGACCTTCTCATCAAGGCCTCCTTAACTCGTTCTAGCACCAAGGCTTGCAGACCCGTATTATTGGCAACGGTCAACTTGTCTGCAATCGTGCACCAAATACAAATTATTTACCTAGACATAATTATTGACAATAACACGCAACTGTGAAATAAAAATTACTACCTATTATTTTACTTATTGTTTATATTTTGAAAGGTTTTGGCAAGGTTAAGACTGTTTTACCTTGTCTTACATCCAACCAACTAAACTAACAAGCTTATAATAAGTATAATAACTATAAAACTAATTAACTGAATTTGAAATATAATCGTTATACTACCTCCATTTATTCATTCAGTCATACAATTATTCCAGCTTTTATTTATAAACAGTTTTATTTTTCCCTTACTGTGGGTGGTAGCGCATTCCACGCTCGTGATGCTGCGACTGAGAATGAATGGAAATAAGATTCAGATTTGTGAATAGAGATGCTTAGAAGGGTAGAGCTCTCATCACATGTATTAGCTGACGTAGATTTATATATATATAAATTGGTTGCTAAGTAATGCGGTGATGAATCGTGTAATATATTGTGTAGGTGACTGAAGGATTGAAGTGTCCGCCGTTCATTTAGTCGTAATCACTTTAGTTTGTCAAATTATTTAGGAATGTGGTCCTGGTACTTAACATTGTAAAAAATCGAATGCATGTATTCTTTAGTCGCTTTAGGCTTTGTGTAAGTTCTTCAGTTAGGTCACCATAAACGATGTCACAGTAGTCAAAGTATGGGAATATCAAGTTTTGGATGATTATAGAAAGGAAGAAGGTTGTTGACCCTCTTTTAGGGTATGAAAATTAGTATAGATTTTTTGACAGGTTTTGGTAATTTGGTTTGTCCAGGTGGGATTTACATTCATTAGTAGTCCTAGATTCTTAGTTTGTGCACTAAATGGTATAACACTGTTATTTAAAAAAAATACTATCATCCATTACTCAGACAATATTACTGAAGTTATTATTACATAATAACACACATTTAAATAAGCATTTATCACCTGCAATTACTCATGTGAACACGAGTCAAAACACATAAATAAACCTAATCCTACATCTTAATACCATCTGATCACTGGAACTAAAGCTTAGCCAGACCAGTATAATATATTATGCCACGGTCTTAATTTGTTTATTTGACTGGTCTTCCTTCTGTTTTAATCAATAATGGTCTTACGGTCTAACACTCCTGTTAAAATGTATGGATAAATTGACTTGTAATCATTTTATATTTAGGACAGTGTGGTTCTTATTAATAGTTTATGATAGTTATAAATGACTATTCAAAATAGTTTTAACCGATGCTTTAAAGCTAACTCGAAAACCTCCATAAGTCAAAGTTTAATCCATTCCCTTCCATTGCCTTGCGCAAACCTCCATAATTCGAAAAAAAAATATATTTTTTTTTAACTCTAAGTCTTTTAGAGGTGTACATGTGCATTATTTTGACTCTATAATTCGAATTTAGATAGACCCAATCTATACAATTCGAAAGTTACCTCTATAACTCAAAATATTAACACTTTGACCTCCATATCTTGAAGTAAAAATATGTCCCAGCCCACACACTCATATTTATTTCACTATCTCTCTCTCTCTCTCTCTCTCTCTCTCTCTCTCTCTCTCTCTCTCTGTGCTGGGGTAAGAAGGCTTGACTGGCAAAATCTACAAACCAGTGTTGCAAAATGTGTCTTGTGTTAGGGTAGATAGACTACACTTAAACAAGAGAATGACAACGCTTTTTCCAAATACAGTAGCCGTTGTTCCCTCATCCCACCTCAAAATATTGTTTGTCAGTTAAGTGGATGAATTACTACTCATAAATGCTTTTTTATAAATTTTGAACAAAGTGGTGGGTACATTTTAGTGTTACATAGTGTAAAATAAAAGGAGTTCCAAACGAAATCTCAAAATGTTAAGTGTTGGGGAAAAGTTGAAAGTGATTTAAGCATTGAAGATTGGTCCAAGAAAGAAGAAAGACAGTATTGACGAAAACGAAACCCCCACCAGTACTGTCTTAACGATCCTGAAAAATGAAGTTGACGTTATACAGAAGATTTCTTCGGGTAACTTAGATCGCTAGAAAGAGAGAGCTTCTGAATTTCTTGACCTAGAAGAGTGCTTATTAAAATGGTTTAAACAATGCAGGGACAACAATGCTAGCATAGGAAGACCAATATTAAAAGTAAAAGCTGAGACCTTTGATAAATCGTTGGGTCATGAAAAGTTTAGGGCCAGTAATGGGTAGCTTTACAATTAAAAAAAATATGTTTATAAAACTGTGTGGTGAAAGTGCTAGTGTGAATGATGAAGTTTGCAGTGAATGAGAAAATGAATTGTAAGGACTGTTGAAAGATTATGAACCACGCAATGTGTTTAATGCAAATGAGACTGCATTGTTATACCAATGCCTTCCTCAAAAAACAATGACGTTCAAAAAGGAAAAAAATGTAATGGAGGCAAGCACAGCAAGGAACGACTCACCTTTTTATTAGCAGTAAATATGACAGGAACCAAAAAACACAAGCCTCTATTTAGAGGAAAATAAAAAAAACTATGTTTTGCGGGTTGCAATTCCTTTCCCTTAGAATACACTGCCACTAAGATGGAATGGAGGAATACTGAACTATTTGCAGAGTGGCTAATCAATATTGAAAAGCAAATGAAAAAAGAAATAGTAAAATTATTTTGTTCGTAGACAATTGTACGGTGCATAATATAGGATAGTTCCACATCTTCATTCAGTGAAAATGCAATTTCTTCCGCTAAACACTACCAAAAAACTTCAACCTTTGTATCAAGGAATCATTAAAAATTGTAAAACCCTATATATAAAGGAAGTTGTAAGAAAGATCCTATTGAATATATAAAATGGGGGGAAAAACTCAATCATAGAGAAACTTAACTAAAAAAAATTGTTAATGGTTTGAAACCATATGCATTCCCCTTTAAAGCTGAAGAAGATCTTTAAGAAGAACCAGAGCCTGTCCAAAACGACAACATGGAAGCAGAATCGAATTAAGTTTTTATATCTAACCGTATGTTGGTTTATTGGTGATTTTCTGGTTGGTTGTTGTGAAGTGGTGGATTGATGTGTGTTGGTCTTCTTGGTGATTTTGTGATGTTGGTAGCCCAGCTATGACAGGGAGGATGGATAGAGGAGGGGTGGGGGAAGGTATATAAGATAGGTCGAGTCTATTGGGTACGTGAGTACCGCTACACCAGAATAGATGATCTACACACCATGACAAAGAGCAGACTCTTACAAGAAATATACAGGGACCGAAACAAGAAGTTTTACGAACAAAGCGACACGCACACAAACACTATCATAAGATCACTAGGACGCTACGACCCAGAAGACACCAGGAAATACAAAAAATCTAGACTGGCATTGTGACAAACAAAAAAAACATTAAAAAACCAAAAATTTATTAAAAATATATAAAACAAAAAACAAAAAAAAATCATTAAAAAACCAAAAATGTATTAAAAATATATAAAATATATATAAAAAAACATCATTAGTTTTAGTTAAACATCACTAGCTCTTAGTTAATCACCACTAGTTATAAGCATATAATATTAAGTAAAAAAAAAAAAGTCACTATGCCAAAACGCCCGGTGGACACGGACTACCTGCTCGAAGGCGCACGGTACAACTTTCATGCACAATCGCTCATTTCACGCCATTACTACCTTAGCCACGGCCGGACGCCACTGGGATAACCGTCTAGGTTGTCTACTAGCCATAGAATAACGCTGGCGCCGGGGGCGGCCCCAGATGGTGAATGGAAATGTATCCACCTCACTCTAAATCCCAAGAAAAGAAAATCCTTCCCCAACAAGTAATTCTTTATCACCTTTGCCACCGCCGGACTCCACTGGGATAACCGACTAGGTCAACCTTCTAGCCAGAGAATAACGCTGGCGCCACTGTCGGCCCCAGATGGGGAATGGAAATGTAACCATCCTCTTCAAACCAACTCCTAAAACAGTTAAGCCTACCAACCCATTCCCAAAATCACATTACGCCATCACTCACAAATCGATCATTCCAAATAAGCCAACCTTCCTCATCCTAAGAAAAGAAAATCCTTCCAAAACCTCTTACCACAGCGAGATCATTCACAATCACCACTATTTTCACTCAAAGGGTACTAATTTATAACTTTGTATTTTATTGCAGCATCATTTAATGGTTTCACCTATTCATTGTTTTCACCCTCATACCATGAGGATAAGGGCTAGCGACTGCTGCCTGTAACTCACAAAACAAATCAGCCCTTTCACAGACAACCTGGCTTGGCACAAATGTCAAGTCAGATGTTCTGCGTCGGGCAACAGCCTTACGGCTGGGTACGTGAGTGCTTGTGTGGAGTATGCTCTTCGTCTGAGGAAGATGGGTCCTGTATAAGGCTGTTGGCAAAGTCGCTGTTCATCTGGGCCAGGGAATCGTGCTGGAAGGTCGTTGTCGCGGGTATAAGGAGTGGCTGGAGACTAGGGATGAAGATTAGGTGTATTGAGGATGTGGGCAATATTAAGTAATTAATGAAGGGGGGAAGGGGGAGTTGGTCTTTTTTGAGTAGTCTGCATCCGTGGGCTTCTTTTTTCTTCTTACCTCTTCTTTTCCCTCTTCCCTTTGAATGTATCATGGAGAGTGTCTTGGTTGAGCATTGAAGTGGCAGTTGGTCAGGGGTGTTACCTGATGAGTTATGAAGCTAAGGAAGTTGGCCAAGGGTGCTACCTTAGTGGGTTAAGAAGCTTAGATAGCCGGCCAAGGGTGCTACCTTAGTGGAGTCCGAAGCTAAGGCAGCAAGTAAAAAGCGCTACCGTAGGGTATTGAGGGAACAAGAAAGATAACATTTACGTTTATAGATTACTTTAGATTTGAAAATTTGTTTGGTTTTATATGGTATTTTTATTTTGTAAATATTAATATCTACAAGAAACAGTAAAATGCAGGAAACACGTAGAACACAGAAAACACCAACCCCGAAGTGCTCTCGAATTATAGCATGAATTAGGACGGAAATGAAACCACTAATGGTAGCAGATGACTCGTAACAAAGTTTTGACCCTATATAATGCTGAAAATTTTACTTTTGAAGATTCTGTTGACCTTGTCGATGATGTGGCTGTTACCCCATCATTGACGGATTCGGACATAGTTGAATTAGTCAGCCCCGGTGATGACATCCACGAAAACGAGAATGACAAGGAGCATTTTGTAGTAGAGCCCCCAGTGTCGACTCAGCAGGTTAATACTGCTGTCAACACGCTTCGGACTTTTTTAGAATGGTCTATCAATATGAAGACAGCGTATTCTTTGCTTTGGTCACAATTAAAAATGCAAATTACTTTCAGCATTTTAATAAACAAAGTAAAATAACAGACCTTTTAAAAACACTGTAACCGAATAATAAACCATAGCCTACATATTATTGTAGGTAACACACCATCATTTTTAAAATTAAAAATCTTTATTGTTCAGATTTGACTGCAGAACAGTAATGTAGTTTTCAATTAAAACACACAATTTAAGTTACAATAAAAGTATATTTGAGTTTAATTTTTCTTTCTTTGATTCTCTACAACTTGAAAAACACTACTTTATTCACTAATACTAGTTTATTAATTTTATAGAAGGCCCCTATAAGTCAAAATTGTTCTTTCTTTGAGCCTCTAAAATTGGAAAAACATTAATAGTGCATTCATTTTGTAGAAAGCATATGTAAGTATTTTATTTACCCTCTACAAATCGAAAACTTCGATAAGACGAAATTCGAAGAATTCAGCTTTTCCCTTGAGATTCGAGTTATCAAAGTTTGACTGTAATACCAAATGTATGGGAATGTAGCGCTTACAAATTATTTCAACGTAAATAGACTAGTGGAAGTACTTGATGCTGAGTTGATTAAGTAATTGTCACTGACGGACTTCAGCCCGTTTTGATTTTAGTATCTTAAACAGCCTTCTAGAAGAGTAGTAAGGTGTGTGTCCGGGATTTTATCCTACCTAAATACTACTATAGGTAAAGTATTATTCTCAGGTCCTCATAGAGGGGGGCCTCAAATTTACACTTTTGTTTTGGTTATAGTTACCAACACAAAAACACGCTGACATGTTTGAAAGAAGATGACGTTTATAATACAAATTTACACAGGTCACATTATCTAGCAAGTGCACAAAAGAATCAGAGGCACATGTAAGTATATTATCTTTCCACAAATATCCAGAATGAATTCACTACCATTATAGGATCATTTGTATAAAAATATTTTCTCAATTAGATCCAACATACTAAATATTTTTAAATAATCGTTGATGTTATACCAAATATCTCAAATAAGGAACAAACCACTAAAGTCATTCGATACATAAATATTTTCTGAAAAATAAGCTCAGAATTTTCAATCGAAGAGAGGTTTTTGTGTTTTGATAATTTCACAACAACAACAAAATGGATGGAAGATTGCTGCTATAGTTCTAAACACTCTAGAAGAGTTGGGGTTATATTTTAAATAATGAATCGGCCAAGGCTATGATAATGGAGCGAACATGGTGGGCCAATATAATTGTGTACAATCATTTCTCACTAAACCTTGTAGGTATTGATTGTGCTTGAATATGTAAGAAGGCAGTCAAGTACTTTGAAATAATACAACATATGTACAATTTATTCAGTAGCAGCCCTCATAGATGGAAAATCTTGGAGCGATATCTTCCTGTTTCACTCCAAGAGATGTCAAAAACTAGATAATCTGCAGGGATGAATGCAATAATATCAATCACGCAGTCTCGAATTGAGCTTACTTATATCCAGAAATACGTGTCAAAAATTGATTTTTATTTTATATATAATAACATGCCTGTGGGTTAAGCTACTTACAATGATCCATCAGACTAATCTCGTGATTGGATCACGTAACGCTACACTTGATGTTGAGAGGGGTTACATTGAAATCCTCATTGCTGACATTCAGCGGTTTTGTGAACAATGGAATGCCATCTTGAATGAGGCCAAATTGGTAGTGTAGAGTAAAAAAATCTTCTTGGTAAATTTTCTTGGCAATGAGGGGCTTGGATGGCTTCGATATATCAACAAACCATTAATGTAAAATTCATATTTTATTCGGTCTTACTTGATCACTAAATCAATTATAATCTAAGAGAGTAGTTAAAAATATATTTAGATTTAAATCCTAAGAGAAAATATATTTTGTGTTATATTATTTTGTATTCATATTAGTAGGCAAATCGTGTTACTTTAACAAATACAGTTTGCATTTAATATATTTGATTTGATCTTACATTTATATGGATACATATTAAGACAAATAGATAATATTCTTTATTTAAAATGCAAAAAAATTAGTTAAAATGGTATATAGCAAGCAACAGCACATAGCTGACTATTTAAATGTTAAGAAATATATTTCAATTAATATATTCTAATTGTGAGACTTTGTTTTCTTTGTTCCTACCCTCTGACTTAAGGTTAATTGGAAACTCATTACGGTTTTAGTCTACTTTAAACATTGTGAACCAAATGTCTGGGTTTATAATGGTTATCTGTCGGTGGAGTTGACTTTATATTGATATCTTGACACCTTAAAACCCGTGACCACCGGTGTGTGTGATTCCAAACCCAATAAAAACATAAATGTGCCACTTTTCAAGTCTTTTGAATGAAACTCCAAGGTGTGCACCCTGGAAGTTGTTTTTTTAAATCAAATATGTTGAGCATAAATCCTTATACCACGTGTCAACTGTAAGTGTATCTTTAAACTCAATTAAACAAGCAATTTTAAACTTTAAATAAGTATTTAGGGAAATCTTAATGTGTGCCCTTTAGCCTTTTTTTTTTTACATCGATAGTGAGCCTCACACATTAGACATATACATAGACGTATTCGGGCAGCTAAAGATCCAAAATACGTTGAAAGGGAAAACTTGCTATTAACATCTTTAACATAAGTACATGGGACGATGAGAACTGTGGGTTTCGTAGTGATGTATAGTTCGCACATACAATATAAAACAGACGTGAAGCAATTTGTCTAACTAAAGTAAAAAAATACAACCTAAGGGCACTGTAAAAAGTAAAAAATAAAAAAGAATCTGTATGCATGTCGGAAAATAAAATTCTGTCACAATATTAATATAATATGTTATATTATTTGATGTTTTATCTGTTCAAGTAAGACTGATAGTAAGTTTCCATTGAAATGAGAGTCAAGATTACTACATTTAACGATGTCATTTTGATATACTTGATAAATAATAACTTGGCTTTACATCAATATAAATCATATGGAATGTTTGAAATTATATCTACTCATCTATTGAGTGACAGGAACCACCACGTCAGAAACAGCACCAACTTCCCTTTAAGAACTAATTTAACAACATTTTATACACAATGAATAAGTTTGTTTGAAGTAGCGATATTCCACACGTTTAAAAATATTGGTACATCCACTTAGTTTACTTGCAGTTACTTCCGCAAGCTTTGTAATGATACTAATGTTGAGCATATATTTTTGAAATTCTCTGGAAATTTAAAGACCTCAGATTGAAGATCTACTTTCATCAACAGAACAATTCCAAAGTAGGTAGGCAAAATAAATCTTACTTGATTTGTTTGATGAGATGATTTTTCTAAAACGAATATCTTCCGTCAACTTTAAATTTATTTGTAAGTTAAGCGAATAACATCAAGAAATACTTCTTCTTAGAATTTCTGGGCCTGGATTCACAAACGAGTGCAATTCTGCTTCGGCGCAGGTCTGGAAATGGCATAACTTTGCACCCAAGATACTCCCAAAGATGCACCTCATTATTTGTTCTATTTCCGTATTCATTAAACAAGGCGCAAAATAGTGTCAATATTATAGTGACGTCATCATAAACGTCATCAATTGCTCTCTTTTCAACCAATCCTTGTGAAGAATTTACTTCCTAAGTCAAGGCTACTTTATTTTAAATATGTAATGAAAACGACATCAAAAACAAAGATTTTTAAACATTTTGCTCATAAACTAACAATAAAATTAGAAACGGCCTCTTTCTGGATGTTTTACAAAGACAATATTAGCACATTATTTTGTATTTATTTATATTATTAGTTTAAAGTTTAAGTTCCATTAATAAAACATTAATGTTTATAGAAACTTTAAAACTTATTTTAAAGTTATACTAACTGCCATATTTAGTGACGAGATGTCTTTGGACTTGGAGGAATACAAACCTCTTTGGATCTAGACGAAGATTACACAGTTCGTAGTTTTGTTTTGTAATAATGCAAGAAATGCCATTGCGTTTTTTGAATGTAAAACTCCAACAATAAAAGTCAAGCTTACCGGGTGTGTGGGTACAGTCTGTTAGCAGAACCATCAAAATCCCTAACTAAGCACCACAACACCCAGTCGCCATTATTACAAATATGAAGAATAACCACAAGGGGTTTTATTTGGATATTCGCTACAAGCCCAATTATTCCCTGTCTCACCTGAGAAGTATCAACTATGCCCACGGGAAGATTCAGTAAATAAAATTATGTATAAACAAGAACGAAGTGCAGGTAACAAACATTGCCCAACGGCTAATTTATTGAAGTGGTAATTTACATGAAACCATATATTAAACATACTCTAATAAACATGGGAGACTCATCACTTCTCCTATTCAACTAACATAACAATGTCAAAGACCAGGCTAAACGAGGAATAGTAAACGACCAGCATCCCCGTCAATACATTATTACAATGTCAACAATAGGTAAATTTAACCTCACGCTAGCTATCGCAAAAGATTACAATGTTAGAAATATTTCCCAAAACCCAGTTTACAACAGTTAGCTCGCTAACGCCTGAAACCATTAACATATTCTTAAGTTCATATTTTTGATAGATTTATCTATACACCTCATTAAACCACATGTAAAGAAACATAGGGAATAAGATAATTGAAATTTATCACTTGCCGTTTATAAACAAACTAATATGCAAAAATGTCCTACTAGACTGAGAGCATAAAAAAGGAGCATTAATTTTGTATGAGAGATAACCTTAAATACCAACCAATATTTACTAAATTCCGCAAGATTGTAATAACAACAACCAGGAATTACAGCCATCTGACTGATCGCTAACTGTATTTTCCATATAAATAATCAAACTAATAATGGCATCTAACAAATAGTTTCCCTGGCCTTTGCACCAAGATTACAACCCTAACCTGAATATTATAATAATATGGCATATCTGCACCAAGATTACAACCCTAACCTGAATATTATAATAATATGGCATATCTGCACCAAGATTACAACCCTAACCTGAATATTAAAATAATTTGGCATATCTGCACCAAGATTACAACCCTAACCTGAATATTATAATAATTTGGCATATCTGCACCAAGATTACAACCCTAACCTGAATATTATAATAATTTGGCATATCTGCACCAAGATTACAACCCTAACCTGAATATTATAATAATTTGGCATATCTGCACCAAGATTACAACCCTAACCTGAATATTATAATAACGTGGTCTAAGATTAATTTCCTGTCATCCTAGGCAGACTTACGTTCTATTAGTCCTAGGGCCCTACATATCGCCCATGTGAGCCTAACGTCTATCATGCACCAAAGAGTGACTTCCTTAGCAAAACATAAGCTTATATCTGATCTTACTCAGTGGAGGAAACAAGGGAAGGATAGAATTACATCATAATGCGGTCACTATAATCCAATCATGAAATCTATATCTGCCCAAGCGCGTGTGCATAGCGCTGGTTGGACGGACACACAGTCAAGGGGGGCGGGAGTCACTTCGGGCCGCGGGAGACAGAGAGCCTTTCTTCTAACAGTTTTTTCGCGCATGAGCGCTTTTGATAGATGTATCAGTTCACAAAAGCACTTTCTCACACAGAGTTCGATTTTTGTTGACGTGTTGTTGATGTGGCGTGATCATTGTCACTGTACGAGAATCCAGCCGGTCCGTTGAATAGGGTGAGTAAGATATGTAGTTTGTGCCGGGTTAGTCTCTCCACGGTACAAATCGTACGTAATTGTTTTGTTACCACTGTCTAAATTGAAACAAATGTTGTGCTTGACAGACGTTATGTTATTTTCATTTCTTTATTATTAATTGGAGTACAGTTAGGCAACTAATTATATTTTAAGCCAATACAATAATTGGCCGCCATTTAAATTTTTTGAAGTAACAATCATGATTTAATAGTCGCACCTACTCTTGAGTGGTGGAAAATAAAAGGCGCAACTTTGCTATCAAATTGCGCCTGCTCCTTTTAGTGAATAGGGATTTGGGAACATCTATCAAACTTGCGCTGGCGCAACTATTTGCTCCCTTTGGTGAATCCAGGCCCTGGTGTTTTTTTCTAATGTCACTGTGGCGTTTAGGATTTTTCTGAGTTAGCCCGCATCAGTAGCTTGGGTGAATGGTCATTCAATCTGCTGAAGCAAGTTAAGAATTTCTACCGTTCAACTATGGAACAAATCGTTTGAATGGACTCAAAATTCTTAATATAAACTATTTTACTGCAAGAAAACTAGATTTTTCCAGTTTAATTGATGAATTTGCACAAATAAAAAGCTAGAAAATCTCTTATTAGCTAAAAATAGGAACGTTTATTATCAAGAGTTACAATGTTGTTTTTCTGTGTTAAAATTGCTACCGTATTAAATGTAAAAATATAAAATATACTATTAGTTTTGTACCATTGAAACAAAACCTTTAAAAAACGACTTTCAATCAAAATCAGGTTATATGAAAGTATTAGTACTCAAAACTTTCAAAATATCGGAACACTCGATAAGCGCTAAATATATTCGCGGATCACCCACCATAATGTACTACTTAACTATTCCTTGTTGAAGCCAGTAATGTTATTAATAATTGTACATTCTGTTCACCTACAAAGGTTTCAATATGCTCTTGACAGAACACATTTTGGCCCTATCCTATAAGCTATGTCATAGTGGAAACGTTCAGGGTACCTAAGCTTGCTATCTTACAGAGAAAACGGAGGTTGCATGTTTTTCAAGCAATGAAAGACAACATTTTTATTAAATACTGTTTATTATGAACATTTCGCATGTAATACTACTTGTGGTACATTGGTGGTTGACTTAGTGGACGTATTTAGTAAATTTTGTACTCTTTATTTCTTTCCCATTGGTGACCTGGTGGTCTAAGGGTAAGGGGTCAGACTTCTGTGCTGGGGTCCGGGGTTCAATCCTCGGTCCCATTACAGATATATCTGATAACAAAACCCTTCCTTCACCTCTGACAAGACGTGTATTAATCACAACTTGTGAATGTGTGTAATGCTAGGCCTCCACCATGGTTCGGATCCCACGTTAAACTGTAGGTCCTCCATTTCATCTCAAAATCACCCTATCATTACACATTAGCGTAAGTTCGTATAATCCGAACGAGTAGTAAGACGCGGTGCTAATAATAATCTTTCACATTACACTAATTTTTACCTGTGATCCCATAAGCGGACCACTTGGCACTGTGACGTGAACCATAGTTTGAGAACCTCTTATCTAGGTATTTGTATAGTAATTTCATATCTTTTCGAGCCTGAGTAGTTTTGTTGTTGTTTTGTTGTTGTTTTGTGTTGATATAATATGTGCATTTAGTAAAATGGTGTAATGGCTTTAAGTTGGGATGGAAGGGGATGCGAATAAAAGCCAGTGTTTTTGCAATTTTTATGACAATTTTTTTTTGTCCAAAATAAATAAAATGTTGCTCCAATACAAATATAGAATTTAATTTTCTTTACATGATGATCTCAAATTTCTTAAATATTTATCAAGGGCATCCTGGAATTTAATTAGTAATTTTTCATTTAAATAGTGTATCATATAATGTCGTGCTCATGATGGTTTTTCACGAACTGTTGATTTTAACTAATGAAGAAATTTAAAATTTATGTTTGTATTGAATAAATATTTTATTTCCAAAATTTGTTTGCCATAAAAATTTCAAAAATACTGGCCTTTTCTCGCGAGACCTTCGCTCTCACCTTAAGTGTAGTTTTGGAGAATATTTACTTTGAGTTCCATTAGAACATCACTTCCAAACAGAAGTTTCTTTGACTTAGTAACCTTGACAATTTTTTTAGGACCCAGTTTGCGTAGTTTAGTTTCGTGGAGGTTACACGAAAAGCGAGTTTGACTACTTTTTTATTTTGGACAGACAGGATTAGTGCGTCAGAAACTATAAGGTCAACCTTAAAACACTATTGTACTCTTTTTATAATCCTACTTATACAGGTGTGGTTATTGATACTTAAATTTAGCAAAAAGGAAAGAATGTCTGCGGTGAATAAATTAATAATTGTTGGCTCGAGATCATAAAGAGGAAACGAGCTACATGTGGAGAAAACAACAAGCATTAACATAAAGTGACATTTTCTGATAAGTTAAACTACTTAAATTTAAGAGCACAGATCAAGTTCCAAGAGAAGTTCGAAGAGAGTTTCTAGTGAGGCTATCAAGCATGGGCTGTCGAAATAGTCTTTAAACTTTCTTCCAGAGAAAGTGTTCTGAGAAAACCACTTAGCCAGCTAGATCCCTTTCCAATTAAGGTAATAATGGACAAAATTAAAAGTCGAAAGAAGTTTTGCAGCTTAAGTTGAGATCCACCTTCCAGATGTAGTTCACATACACTAAACAATATCTGCGAACCTATCCCCAAGGTGTTGCGAGAGTATTCCATTGAGATATGGGTCAGTCACATGATATAATCTTGAGACGTTGACTGTTTAGCTATCTTTGAACTAAACTTCGTTACGGAATGAGATTTTTTTTCGTTCAAATAGATCTCACCGGGGTTCAACCTATCTGAATTGTTGATCTTGCAACAAAGAGTTCGAAGTTAAAGTTAAAATGGTGAGAAGTCGTTATAGATTATTTTATCAGAGAAATTTAATTCAAAAATTAACTTAATAAAATGTCACATTATGATGCGTTATCGGTAAGAAGTTCTTAATCCCGGGGAAAATAAACTATCAAAATATTCAGACTGAATAAACACCTTGGTTTTAATATTATTGAATGTTTTGAAGGAGAAATGTTGGAACACACTCATCTGCATCTAAAACACACACACACGCACACACACATACTAACTTTTTACTCACACCAACGTAAAATAGATTAAACGAAACTAAGTATATTAATAAATTATAGCACCTATCTGCTTGTAATTTTATTTTCCTCTATCTTAAACACAATAAAACTAACTTTTACTCTCACAGACGTAATAGAAACGAAATAAAACAAAGCAAAAATTTAAATGAAGGAATCCAAGTGTTAATCAACTCATTCTATATATTTCCCTGTTTGAAGGTTAGAAGCAGCAAGCACACACACACAAACGCAATCAAACAAAGTAGAGTATATCGTTCTTCTATTGTTTAAAATATGTGAGGGGTTTGTTCATAAACGTGCAAAGTACAAGACAAATCCATGTCGAAAGTTCGGAATTTTGCGCTCTAGAGCATAATCATACGAACTTAGACGACTCAACACGAACTTCGAGAATTTAAACTCGAGAATAGTAAATTTACGGAATGAAATTACGAGTTCGAATAGACCATGTCGAGATTCACCGCTGTGAGATTATCTTATAACATCTCAGGGATAGGACGACTCGCCTTGTTTCATTATGAAATAAAAATCAAAACACTTTCACAAAGAGAGCAAAATAAATGTTCTAGAATGCTCAGGTAACTCACCGGACCTCATCTCAATTGAAAATGTGTGGGTAATCATCAAAGCTAGGCTCAGGAAAGTGAATTGCACAGTTCTCTTATAAAGGTTTGGTTCCATGATGAATAAAGCTTTTTTCACACGCTCGTCGAAAAATAGAAAGCAGAATATGTGCAGTAATTCACACAATTTAGGTTGACCCATGAAGAATTGCAACGCTTTAAAAAAGCTGCTTATTAACATATTTTATTTTCTAGTGGATAAACATATATTTTAGATCATTGTCCCGATGGTTGTTTACAAATTATAATGGTGTGTCGTGGCAAAATTTAATACATCAATAAACACGTTTTACATTATTGAGTTATTTCAAATCTACTCACAACGGCCAACGAGGCTGTCTGCTAGCTTTTGGCTGTAGAACACATGCGTTGACAAATGAGCATGCGCACTAATTTGAAATAGTTGGTACTGAGATTTGATTGGTTCTCCTGTGCTTAACATCTCGAGCAGAGCGGACAAAGTAGAGAATAGT
>JBCFYV010004946.1:0-17501 GCA_039000515.1 Timema cristinae
AGAAGAAGGGGGGTCTCCTAAAAGAAAAATACAATGCCCTTTTAAAAAAATTTTATTTTCAACAAGATTTTGACCTTTTTTTTTTCCGGTAATTAATTTTCAAACAAAAATTTTTTTTATTTTAAATGAATTAAACCTTTTTTTAAATATGGGTTTTAAAACAAATAATCACTTCTGAAAAATAAGATTTTTCTAAATTGGAAAAACCAAAAAAAGATTTTTTTTTCCCCTTTTGAAATTATTCTTCTCCTGAAAAAAATCCTTTGTGTAAAATTTAAAAACATGATTTTATTCAAATAAACAAACCCTTAACGCCGTCGAAAATCACAATTGAAATCTAGTAGTAAATGAAAACCACCACTTATTTCTGAAAATCAAATAAAACCACCACCATACTTCTGGGTCAGTAAAGGTGAAAAAAAAACCCTTTGACTTTTGGGCATTTGATGAAACACCAAAAACTTTTCGGCATCAATCCCAACCACCATGGTTTTTTGGTTTAGTAAGAGTGAAACCCCCAAAATTACTTCTGGGTCAGTCAAAAATGCCAAACCACATGGTTTTCGTCAAAAAGGGAAAAAATCAAACCCTTGACTTTGGTCAGTTAAGAGTGCAAACCACCAAAATTATTTTCTCGGTCAGTCAAAATGCAACCCCCAGGGTTTTTTGGGTCTTAAGAGTGCAAACCACCAACATTAAAACTTGCCGTCAGTAAGAGTGAAAACCCACCCCCAGAGGAAAAAATTTAAGGGTTTTTTGGGGTTGTCCTGATAGATTTACCCTAAAACAACCTATTTTTAACTACAATAACCATAAGCAATGATTTTTTCAAAAAATTTTTTAAAGGGTTAATATAAAATCTGTAAATTTGGTTTGAAACTTAACTTGTTTTTTTTTTTAAAGTACAAAAATTTTTAATTTAAAACCCCCCTTTCCCCACGATAAACGAAAGTTTTATGTTCTGACCGGTTGCTACTTTTTTCAAGAATGATGCATGAAAATTTGACAACTTTTTTCCCATAATTCTTAAATTTTTTGTTGAAAAACCAAGAATTAGGTTTATGACATCGGCTGGTAGAGTTTGGTTTGTAAATTCAGATAGGCCAAATGATTAGTGTAATTTCATGATACCAAAAGTTTCTGGTCTTTCAATTTGGCTAATTCTAGCACCACTAGCATCAATTTTGGGTATTTATTTAATTCTTCCTCGTTTATTTAAAAGGTTTTCAACTATCAAAGTTAAAATAATAAAATTTATTTTTTTAACTTTGGGGAGCTCATCTGGGTGTTGTTGAAGTTTGGGTCCCTTTTGTTGTTTTTGAATTTTTTAAGGTGTTTCTAGCTACAAATATGTTGTAAGATCAAGTAAAAAAACTTTATTTTTACTTGGATACCTCTTTTGTTTAGATTCTTAAACTTTTTTTTTTTTAATGGGATAATTCATCTTATTAATTTGTGTAATTCTTGTCCCTTTAAACAGGTATTCGTTTATAAAATTTTTGGTTTTGCAGTTGCTTTAAGGGAATAATACTTTTCATTCCCTTTATTGTTTTTGTGACTAAAATGGTTTGGGAAACTTTTTGTAGCGGTAATTTAGCTTACAAGCTTACACTTTTACTAATGGAGTGTTGGACTACTTCCCTTTTAGGGGCCTTTAACCCTTTTTTTAGTTGTAAGTTTTGTAGAAAATTTAGGACGCCGTAAGTTCCTCCTTATTATCGCCTTTTTTGTAGCGTATCTTGTCAGTTTTTTCAAATAAACTAAGGAAGTTAATGCAAATATGGGCATCTTTTAGGGTTATACCTTCCCAAATTTAACTTTAATGGGTAAGATTTTCAAGCCGATGAGGTGGCCAACGAGTGGGAAACAAACCCTAGTAATAAAAAGGATAAATGTTATTGCATCATGACTTTCTCAATGAAAAAAGCAAACGATTTTAACGAAATTATAACCAAATTTGGGAGCATTGGCCATTAAGCAAACACCTAAAGTACAAAGGGACTATCAGGGTGAAATACAAAAATTTGATCTGTATCCTAAGTACAAGCTATTTTGGGAGTACATTCCCCCCAATAATCAGGGCCCCCTCTAAAAAACCTGGGGGAGGGGCGCATCTGGGGGTTCTCCCCTTGGAATTACCTTTTCCAAACGGCATAAAGCAATTTTGTGCGAATTTAAAGAATTGCAACACTTACTGAATTTTTTTGAACTACTATTCATTAAAACAATCATTATCCCAATTTTAAAACAAATTTCATCTGAGGGAGCTTTGGCAGGAGAAGCTTTGTCAACTGTTTCAGCAGTGCCACTGTCGGCAGCGTTGTATCCACAGGTTTGGAAGCTATTAAAAGACCACTACCATGATCCGCAGTGTTTATCTGACTCGTATCTACAGGCCACAATAGAGTTACTACAGATAAATAAAGAAGCTGGCTCTATCCGCTCATTTGTCACAGTATTAAAAGAATATTTGGCTGCCTTTCTTCCCTGGGCCGTGTTGGGAAAATCGAGCAGTCCCCATGTTAATTCATCTTACGAGGAACGTTAACCCCAGAGCTTAAGAAAGTTTGACAGCGAAACTAAAGGAAGGGACCCTGCCAATTTGGCTAACATTCAGGATTTCTAGTAAACGAGGCAGAGTTGCTCGAGGCAGTCCAATTGGGATTAGGTTAACCACGTCACCCTTTGGGGCAAAGAACGTCTCCAAACCACGAAAGCCTGTGTGTCAAAGAGTTTTGTCAGCATTATGGTGGTGCAAACAATGTGTCCCTTGGAAGTTGAGTTCTTTGCAAAACATCCATGAAATCTCCCAATGCAAGACATTTGAAGGTATGAAGCCATCACTACGTTTTAGATTGCAAAGGATAGAGGTATTGTTTGATGTGTTTGGCAAGAGGGCATTTTTCGAAGGAATTTCGACCAAATTAATTATCACTCCCGCTATAATGGTCGCCACTATAAGTTGGTGGACCTGAAAGTGAGTCTGCCAATTTGGAAGATGGGTTTCAACGGTCTGTAAAGAAAAATAGTGCCAGTGGCATTTGCACTGAAATCAATTCAACCTCAATTTGGTGGGATCATAGAGTCCTTTTTTTCCTATGGTTTTTCCCAAAAGGGGCCCTGGGGAACCTTATACCGTTACAAAAATTTTTATACACCGCGTAATTTGGGAAACCGGGGAAGTTATTTTGGCTTTCGAGCCAGGGGAAATCTCATAACACTTTTTGTTACGTGGGTTAACAAAAGGGTGGTGAGGCGAATTCATGCAAAAAGTTTGGCTTGGGAAACATGGGTTTAGGGACAGCAAGAGCATGATCATTGTGAATTTCAGCCTACAAAACAATAAATTTGAGTTAATTCTTGGGAATTTAGCTCTATTGCCCCACTTTTAACAAATGCCAACCAACCTCTTTATGGTGTTACCTTTCGGGCTTAAAAAATTTCAGATGAGGGGACGGGGCAGGGAAAAGATTGATATAATACTAGGGGCCATGGGTTTCCCCCTGTTGTAAAAGGGGCGGGAAAGGGACATATCCCCCCAAAACGCCATCCACCATTGAAACCATCTCTACTGCCAACTAGGGGAAATCACAAGGGGTGGCAAGTGAACAAAACCCTTTTTACTGGACAACAAAACCTTGAATATCTGCTTCGCTATTTTTTTTGGGAAAAAACCGGCATAGGGGACTCAACTGCTCCCCCCCGATAGGAAACCCAGGGCATTATCAATCTACGGAAAATGTCAGTTTTCGGGGATATAAAATTGAACTTCCATCCCAAATGATCGAAGGCCCAAACACCCGACAAATAGCTCAAAAAGGGGATTTCTGTTGCTTTAAAAGTTCCTAGAAAAGCCCCCACCTTAAAAAAACAATATGTAGCTTTTTTTGAGGGGTTAACTGCAACAGGGTCAGATCTACCACCTCGGGTTTCCCCCAAGGGAAAAAACATTATTTCCCTTTCCCCACCACTGCACACTTTTCTTGAGAAGGGGGGTATAACCAAATCTCGGTTTTTTTGGGCCATCAATAAAATCAACAACATTTGCCTCAAATTTTGCACAGCGGGCCCTTTTGCAAAAGGAAGTTTTATAATTGAAAATTTTGTGTTCATAAGGGGCCCCACCGATATCAGGGAAATGTACCGCAAAAATTTTCTTGCACAAGGATATCACCGGGGAAACCCAAAAATATTTTTGGGGAGAGAATCCAAGGGAAAACTTTAAAAATTTTTCCCCCTAATGACATAGGGGTTTTACTGCTCCTTTTTTGGGTTTTTTTACCCTCCATCACTTGTAAATGAAGGGGCCATTTTCCCCCTTTCTTTGTCATTGCAGATAGAAACCTACATAGATGTGGGACCTCGGTCAATCCCCAAAAACAAAGTGCTTTCAGCAAGAACTAACGGATGCAATAAGGCCGGGTTTCCCGTTAAAAAAATGGGTTGGGACCACACAACTGCTGCAGAACAAACCCCCCAACACTGTAATTCAGCGAAATTCTCTTTTATGATGAGCTAACTCCCCCCCAAAATTTTGGGGGTTTCCCCTGGGAAACCTGTTCACGACCATTTTTTTGCCATACAGCCACCACCAGAAACGACTATATTTAAACTCTCTATGGGTTTTTAAAAGGCCCTTTCGACCCCCTTGGGGTACTCCGCGGGAATATTTTTGGAAATATCTATACAGTATCTGTGGGAATCTAATAGGGGGTTTTCCGGCCCCCGGCAAAATGCCCAAAAAATGGGGCAAGGGTTTTGGGGGGACTAAACCTTTTTTAGAAAAACTTAAGATCCCCAAAGGGACTGCAAATTGAAAAAAGGAAGGTTTCACTCCACGCTTTTCGGAAAATTTTCCAAAAAACGGGTAAATTTTGGGGTTTTATATTTGAGGGGTTTAAGGGGGGATAAATGTTAAATTTTGGGTTTCCCGTTTCACACTAAGGGAACCCCATTGAAAAATAACATTCCCCAAATTTAAACTTTTGCCCGCATACTGGTTTTAAACTCCTCAAATAAAACATCAATCCTTCTAATATTTTCCATTGATTTTGGGGCTTTTGGGCTGATTGTAGTGTAGCGTTTAGTTGGGTAAAATCGTCATCTTTCGTTGGGGTACTATATTCCAACATAGCAAATACAAATCTATCCCCAATCAATTTTGGCAAACTCCCAAACGCACAAACCAGGTGGACTGCGCCACAGGGGGTTTTTTCCCTATGAACTTTCCCGAACCATTCCTTTTGGTGGGGTTTGGAAACCCCATGGGTTTATAAAACAAAGGGAAAACTTTTCCCTCTGGCAACAAACAGGGTCATGACGGGAAAACGAAGGGAATGACACTGAACTTTCAAATGGGGCCCAAGAGATCCTACCTAAAATTTTTGAATCTCTTTTTTCAGACTTTTATCATCAAAAAGCTACCGCCCTTTTTTTTACGATTGGGTAATAAATAAATCTAAAAGCAAATACAGGGGACCTTACTGCAGAAATTATCAGCCCCCATGCTTTACTGGGGAAACTTTCAGCACAGGATTTCCCCGGGAAAAACTCGATTGGAGGGAAGGGAACCATACCGAAGGAAGTTGGGGGCTGAATCCCTTTAAGGACAGCGAGGGGTTTCCCACTGGGGGGTGGGGTTGCTCTACGCCAAGCTACCCTTTGCGCAAAGGCACCCTTTTTGATGCCTTGATGTCACCACCTTACCAATTTAATTATTGATGAGTCCCACCAGAAAAACCAACATACAGGCCCACAGAAACTCCATTGCATGCTCAGGAAACAATGTTGTATTATGGCGGGCAGAGATGCAGTTCGTAGACGGGTGGGCCTATGCATCCCGTGCTTTAAGGCACGTCCATTATCCACAACTCCATTGATGGGAGAGCTCCCCATAGCAATTATGGAGGAGGTGAAACCATTCTACACAACTGGGGTTGAATACGGGGTTTCAATATACATTACGATAGGTTGCATTAGAAGGCTAAGACAACAAAGGCATACATCTGCCTTATTGTGTGCATGTCCACTCGTGCAGTTCACTTGGAATTGGCGTCCAAATTGAATACGGACGCATTCTTAGCTGCTTTTCGGCCGGTTTTCTGGCTCGCCAGGGATCATTCATGAGTGTTTTAGTGACCAGGAAAATCTATTTTGATGGCGCTAAAGGGTGGGGGTAGAGAATGGAAGGAACTAACCACCCATACAGACCGACAATGCGGCGGTAGGACGAAGAGATGTCCGCAATGGGGTATATCGTGGATACTTGATTCCAACGGCCAACCTACAATGGAAGGGTTGTGGAGAGGCCGCTAATAAGAGCAAGAAAAGAAGCTCTTGGTCAGCTTCTATAGGAGAGCCAATCCTAACCTTTGAGGAGTTTACAATGTGATGGCACAGATAGAGCCACCCTCAAGTCAAGACTTTCACTCGATGAGCTCGGATCCAAATGACTTAGAAACTCTTAACACCAGTACACTTTCAATTTTGTAAATCCCCTTTGGCCAAACAAGGAACCTCATTTGCCTGACAAAATTCAAAACTTTCGTTACAGGGGGAAATTATGCAGCCAGATCATGCAAACATTCTGGCGCAGATGTCAAAATGGATATCTTGGTGGCCTTCAACAGCGCTCCAAAATGTGTAATTCAAACGACTAATCTAGCAGTCGGTTGGATCTCGTGATCATAAAGACACAACGCGCCTCACTTACAATGGAGGACTGGTAAAGTCTCAGCAGAAACCCCAGATGAGATTGCCTTGATTGAGTGGCTACAGTGGCTACAAAACTGGCCACAAAAAAACGGCCAGTGTAAAACTGTGCCTACTACCCTTAAAGAAATAAAAGGTTGTTATCGCCTCTTACTGGTACTTCGTGGTAACAGGTTTGGCCTAGTGAAAGTCCAGTTTACCGGGCCGACCTTGATTTCCATGCTTCGATCACGCGGGTCCAGTGTATGGGGGTAAGGAAGGGAGATGTGGAGAAAACAAAAAAAAAAGGGCCGGGGGGGGTGTTCTGGGGTGGTCAGGGCGTGTAGAAGGTAACCCTCAGAGCTGAGGGGGAAATTGGATAGTGTTGTGGGCGGATGGTTGTTAGAGGGGAAGCGAGGGGAGGAGTTGGTTAATTCGGGTGCAGGAACTCTTGCAGGTGCTTTAGTGGATGTTTTGGGCGTTCGTGGTCTGGTGGTTGCGGTCGGGATCGTAGAAGATGGTCCCACGGGTGAGTAATGTTTGGATGTCACCGTCTCTTTAGGTCTTCTGTCGGTGGGCCTTGCGGCGCGGCGGGTGTATCCATCCCGTGAGTTCACCGTCGGAAGGGTCGATCAAGTTTTATGGTGATAGGGCAGAGTCCGCAACACTAAGTCCCGGTGAGGTGAGGGAACAGTCCCGGCAACACGAGTTGCGGTGGGAGGTACAGTAACTGTCCGGCACCATGGATGTCACGGTGGGAGGGTTAAGGAGAACTTTCCCGCAACACGGAGTCGCGTGGAGGCAGGGGAACAGATCCCCGGCAACACGGAGTCGGGGTGGGAGGTCGGGGATCAGTGTGGAAGAGTTAGTGAGTGAGGATGAAAATGCTCCTTCAAAAAAATACTGATGATTTAATAAAGTTCTTTCATAACGTGGTTCGCCAGGTTGGGTCACCACTAAAAACAACTGCCGTTCAGCTTTGCCCGACATAGAACATCTGACTCTACAGTTATGCCACGCACAATTGTCTATGAAAGGGCCTGATTTGTTGTTTGAGAACCGAGTCATTGATCATGACTCTATCCTCGTAAAGAACTTATTTATCCTAATGAAATGGTACAGATGAAATGAGCTGCAGAATACTACAGGTGTGTGATTTTGTAGCCCGACGCAGGACATTTCTACCTTTGACTCTGATGCCAAGCTAGGCCGCCTGTGAAATGAGGGGGGGGCTATATTTGTGTTAGATGTAATGAGTCACTACGTGTCTCCTGGCCTCTTGATGAATAATACCAATGTACAAACAATTGTATAATTATTGACACTGTGAGTGAAATTGGAGATAGTGCACGATTGCGCTGGGTTTCGGGATTTGGGGAGATTTTCTTTGTTGAGGATGTGGGAAGGTGTGTATAAGGTATGATGAATATATGTTTTGTCGTTTCACGAGTCGATTTCCGGTAGGATGATCGAAGGTTAACTTGACTGGAGGGAATAGGTTTGACGCGGATGGTTACATCCAATCCCCATCTGGGGCCGTCAGTGGCGCCAGCAGTATTCTCTGCTAGAAGTTTACCTATGTTTTTTATATTTATATTAAGTTATCCCAGGTGGAGTCCCGGTGTGGCAAAGGATAAAGAGTTGCTTGTTGGGGTAGGATTTCTTTTCTGGATTATGAGTGAGGTGGATACATTTCATTCCCCATCTGGGCCGCCCCAGCGTCCAGTAATTATCCCTCTGGCTTGTAGACACCTAGGCGATTATCCCATGGCGTCCGGCGATTACTAAGGTGTGAGTGGCAATGAAATGAGTGACTTTGAATGGAACAGTCTGTGGTTGGAGCAAGGGAAGGGATAGGTTGGGTGTTGGGGTCGTAGATCCCGATGATATCTGGCGTAGTCGATTGTCAATATGGTTAATTATTACTTTTTTTTCTAGAACTAGGATCAGGGATTTTGTTAATTTATTTTTTTTTTATTTTTATTTTTTATTTTATTTTAGTTTTTTTTTTTTTTTTTTTTTTTTTTTTTTATTTTTGTTTTTTCAAGGTTATAATAGACACATAGTTAGTCATAATAATGCCTCCTACGCCATCGTGGTCTCTTGTAGCGTCCTGTTCTCACAGTGTCGGTAACGTCCTAGTTCCCGTACTATGTCCAATAGTGGTGTGTGTCTGCCTTTCGTAGAGTTTTTTGTTCCTATCCTGTATATGTCTATGTATCTGTCCTGCAATTAGTCATTTCATGTAGGTGTATTGTTCTAGTTCGCCAGGGTGCTCCAGTGATGGTTCTAGAGTATCTTGTTTTTGTGTGTTTTGTAGTCTATCTGTGGAGGTGTTTGGCTCCGTAGACTCCATACTGCGCTTTGTACAGTAAATGGGGGGGGGGGGGGGGGGGGGGGGGGGGGGGGGGGGGGGGGGGGGGGGGGGGGGGGGGGGGATCGGTTGTATCATGGATTTTGTATATAGACATTTTTTGTGTGAATGTTTAGTTCCCTTCCTTTGAATAGAGCGTACAATAGTACAATATTCCAGTGCTTTTTTCTCGTCCCTCCTCTAAGTGACGTCACCAGGTTATTTTCTGAGTCTATTGTAGTGCCTAAATATTTATAATCTTTTTAACAGGTATTTCGTGTCGAATAAAGTGCGTGTGCTGGGAGTTGTTTGTTGTCCTCGGCTATAATCAAAGCTGCTGATTTTGTGGGGTTAACTTTTATCCTCCAAGTCGTGAACAAAATGTATTCTACTAATACCTCTGCGTTTTTAAACTGGCAAAATTTATGTTTTTATATATGGTGTAAGGCCATGGTGTCGTCCGCAAAGAGTTCGTACTTTACTTTGGAGGGTAGGAATGTAGAATATATATGCTATAAAGGTTGTGGTGCCTATGGTGCAGAACCTTGGTGCACCTCGAGCCCGTTCGTATCGTGTACTGGTTATTTTGTTCCCGTCCATGACGACCTGAAACTTCCTCTAGCAAGGTAACTGGCGATAATGTGGAATGAACCATTGTGGTATTGAAATTAATTATTTTTGAATTAGTAATTGTTAATTAATTTGTAGGCCTTAAACAAAAACCTATGAGCCAGACTCTGTCGAATGTTTTTTCAACGTCTAGAAATATGTCTCGTGTGTTATTTTTTTCTTCAAATGCTTTTGTGGCGTCCTCAATAAAATTTAGTACGGGGGTTAATAGTGAGTGATTTTTCCTGAAACCGAATTGGATTTTTGGGATGATCTCATATTTTTCGCTAAATTTGTCTATCCTTTTTAGAACTAGTTTTTCAAATATTTTTGCTCATTAGTGGGGAGGAGACTAATCGGCCTTCTGTTCTGAGGGAACATTGGGTCCCTTCCTGGTTTAGGAAGAGTTATTACTGTCGCTATTTCCATACGTCTGGGAAGTGACAGGGTAAGTAGAGCGTTGAATATTGTCAGTAGCGTGAGTATTGCCCTCGGTGGTAGTTGTCTGTAGTGTTTCATTGGATAGTCCTGTCGTGGCCTGGCGCTTTATATTTGGGAGTTGTTTCTGTGTAAGTTAATTCATCTAGTGTTATTAAGTCCACCCGTGACACTTATGGTCAAATAGGTATTTCCCGTCTGATCTCTGTGGGTCCCTGACGAAGACTGCGACTCTCGGTTTTTTGTTTTTGTGTAAACTGTTTACTCCAGAGTCACGCATTGTCCTCCGCTTTCTCTGAGCTTGTAATAGCCAACCGTGCTCCCCGAGTATAGCTGGTAACGACCGTTAGTTGCCTGTTGATTAAGCTGTATTTGTGGCTTCCAGACTTTACGTGGGGTCCATGGCAGCGTCAGTATGTAATGTGTTCCAGTTGTTGTATTTTATAATTTTAACTGTACGTCTTACATGTGCCGTGAGTCTATGTAGGCTGTTCTGTGTTTTGGTGTTCTGTATTTTGCCATTCTCTCCTTGCTCTCGTTTTCTGGGCGAGCAGAAGTCGAGTCTGGTGTTGGCGTCCTAAAGTCGTGTTTTTCCTGTTCTATTGCGGTGTTTGGCCCTGTATGCCTCTTGTACTGTGCATTTGTAAAGATTGGAGTGTATTGTCTGCTTCTTCGGTGGTCGAGTACTGATTCGTCAAGTGTTCTTTTAAACCCTTCCCATTAGTTGTAGATTTTAGTTTTTTAATGTTTTTTAATCTGTATTTCTGTGTTTTTGTGATCTCACACAGTAAAACTGGTTTAGGCCTGAGTCAAGTTTCTTGAGAACATGAGCTCTACGGTGTGACCCCTATATTGTTCAAGACCCCTTCTATTATTCTGGCGTCTGTAGAGGGTTTGAGGGTAAAATGACAGATCGCCCAGCCCGACTACCGTGTAACCCTTATGTCCGCGAGATCGTTTAGTATGCGTCCATTCCTATTGGTCAGTCGGCTATTCCAGTTCAGGTGATTTCTATTCATGTCCCCAGGATAAGAATATCTTGTCGAAGTTTGTAAGTTAGTCTAGGTCGCTCAGTAGTAATGTCTTGGTCGGTGGTTTATATATGGCCGCGACTCAGGATACCTCCGCTCTTTGTATTTTAGTTTTATTGCTGTTGCTTCTATATTCTGTAAGGTTTTGAAAATGATGCTGGTAGGTGTGGAATATTGTCTTTGATGAAAATTGCTGTTCCCCGCCGCTTCTGCCGGGTCTATCTGTTTCGTATAGAAGGTAGGCCAAAAAAGTTAAGCCTCTTGTTTGGGTTAGATGTGTTTCGTTATTATCCTATGTAAATTCCATATGTTTTAAAAGTTCTTCTAGTTCATGAGTCCTGCGTCAGTATCCCTTCGCGTTCCATATAAAAACACTAGAGTGTCCTGTTCCACGTCTTGTCTTGTCTATCATCCTCGTTTACAAAGTAGTCGGTCACTCCCTCTATCATATAAACATTTTCCTCTGTTGTGTCTTTTGTTGTCTGAGAACCTCCTATTGAGGACGTTTAAAGTGAGTTAATGATTATTAAAATGTTTTTAAATCTTTGAGTAATCTAATGAGGTCTTTTAAGTCAGAACCGAGGTTGACCCGCTTCATTGTGTGAGGGGAACTTGAGTCTGTTTTGCCTGCACTGCCCTGGCGTAGGATCGTGCATCATGCCGCCTCAGGACGGGGGGGGTTTGCAACGGTTTTCAGCGCATTGGTGGGTAGCTCTGTTTGTTGGAGGTGGGGGCATTGTTCGGTCAAAGGTCCTGCCATCTGTGTTGGTCTTGGTATTTTGTTGTAGACTTCTTCTTTTCTATTAAGTTTAATACACGGGCACTACAGTAGTTATGCCGTGTGGCTTCCCATACAGTTGACGCACGGCAGAGTGGTGGCGCTTTTTGGGCCAGTCTTTGGTGATGTGCTGTTTTAAGCACTTGACGCACCGGGGTTTGATTTGACAGTTGTTTTTAGTATGGCCGTGATCTTTGGCACATATGGCAATTTGTACGACTGTGGTTAAGTTGGTGTAATGTAGGTTCGATTCTAACTTTGGTATGGTTGAGGGACTTAAATTTTTGAAAGATATGTTAGTGTCTGTGTTTTGCTAGGTAAATTTGGAAATAGGGAGAAGTTTTTCTGCCTGATCTTTTTTGCCCAGCCGACTTCTTGGAGAATTTGTCTCAGTCATTTCATTGGGAAACCATGTTTTAAGTTTTGTTCTAGGCATGGAAACCATGTTGGGAGGGAGCCCCTTTTGACTCAACTTTAACTGGTTTGTCCCTTTGGGAAAGTGTAATGTAAAATCCTTTTTAGGTCCTTCAGTAAAGTTTTTGTAATAGGTCGTAGCCCTGCTTTTGGTGGTGTAAAATTTTCAGTCCGTTTTTGGTTTTTTATTTTTTTCCCCGGATTTTAATGCCCTTCCTATCTCTTTTGAAACCTTTGGGTTATTTAGCTTGTTTTGTGTCCTAGGTCACTTTTGAGGGGTTCGTGTCTTGTGTGTGGGGGGTTGTGTTTTTTTTTTCTGTGTTCTGGCAACGGGTGTGGAGTAATGTTTTTCGGCCCTTTTTCAGGGCTCGAACTTGTTGCAACTCGTTGTTGTCCTTTTTTTTTGGGGCTGCTTGTGGGGTCGAATTTCCCTTTTTTCGTCCTATTTTCGGCCATGGGAAAAGTTCCCTGTCCTCAGTGTGGGTTTCCCGTCGAGTTTCTGTAAGAGTAAGCCCATGTCAGTGCGTTTTGTTTTGGGTCGGGTGTGGTCGGGGGGGCCCATTTCGCTCAGCCCGAAAAGGGCGGCTAGGGGCCATGTGGAAAGTGGGCTAAGGATACCTCCCTTGTCGTGGGGGGGAGGATCTGTATGTTGGTGGTTTTGTCCCAAAGACAGACCCGACGCGAGTATTGTTTCGCGCCGGTCTCGCTTTCGCCTATTTGGGGGCTTCTTTTGGACCTTTAGGAAAACCACCCGAAAAAACCCATCGAAAAGCGTCTCGGTTTTCTTGTGGCGTGATCGGGGTTTTAAAGTGTGTAACGCTAAGAAAATTTTGCTCCAGGTTTGCCTTTTAAAAATAATCCCAGGTTTGTTTTAAAAAAGACAGTAGCGGTTTGCCTTAAAAAAAGGCAGCCAAAAACAATCCCGGGGGGCGGCGAAATCCAGAGAATACCCCCCCTAAAACAACTGCCCCCTTTCGGTTTTTTCCCCAAACATAGAACATTTTGATTTGACATTTACCCACCCCCCCGGTTGTCTATAAAAGGGGTGTTTGGGTTGTTTGAGTACCGAGTCATTTCATAAACTTTTAAAACCTCGCGAATGAACTTATTTACCTGATGAAATGGAACAGATGAAATGACCGCAGAATACAAACAGGTTGTGATTTTGTAGCCCGACACAGGACATTTCTACCTTGACTGTGATGCCAAGCTGGGGCCACCCTTTAAAAGGGGCCCAATTTTTGTTTTTCGAGAAATGGAGTCACTGTCGTGACTCCGGGCCCCTCTTGAAGAATTAATACCTTGTACAAAAAATTGAAAAATTATTACACTGTGAGTGAATTGGGGATAGTGAACGTTTCCCCTTGGTCTCGGGATTTGGGAGGATTTTTTTTTTGTTGGATGTAGGAAGGTTTTATAAGGAAAGGATGAGAATAAGTTTTTTTCAAAAGTCAAATTTCCCCGGGGGGAGGACGAAATTTTTAAAAAATTTTACTGTAGGGAAAGGTTTGACGCGGAGGGTTACATATCCATTCCCCATCGGGCCATCAGGCCCCAGAGTTTTCTCTGGCAGAAGATAAAAACATATCCAGAGATCACCATTTATATACCCCCCCACTGCTGCCTGGCCTTGACCGGGGAAAACAGGGTTTCCCTTTTGGGTTTGCGAGAAAACCCCTAGAGACAGTGTCCATCACGCAAACCCAAATAGCGAACAGACACAACACAAAACAAAAGGATGCTCCGATGCTTCCAAAAGGGGGGGCACGAGAGCAAATTTTCCAACCCGTACCGACCAATTTGGGTTCCCCCCCGTTTGGGTTTTGCAAAAAATTTAAAAAAAGGGTTGTCGCGGGTTTTGCGAAGTTCTGAAACAAAGAAAAAGAGATTACATAATAATAGAATATTGGGGGAAAAAAAAGGGGGGAAAAAAAATTGAGAAACCGGGCTAAAAAAGGGTTTTTTTGAGAATACGGGTCCCGGGAAAACACTACTCAAAAAAGGGGGGTGGGTTTAGAGCCCCCCCAAACCACTGGGGTTTACACATCTCGCTTATCCCAGCAGGGGTTTTTTTAAAGTCGAAGGCACCCCCCAGGGGCGATGGCACCCACCGGGTCGATGACCTAGTTCCCAAGCCCCTGGGTAAAATTGTTGGGACCGGGAAAATCACGTAAAAGAAATGGGGCCAGTTTCCGGGAAATGGTCCTTTAAGGTAGGGATATCCAGGGCACGATTAAGAGTCCATTCCGGAAAATACCAAGGCGCCCACAATGATCCTCAACATCGCCTGGAACGCCTGCATCCTCCCCATAACTGTCCGCCAGGTGACCCCCCAAACCGGGGCCGCATAGTCGAGGATCGGCCTGACAGCTGCTTTTACATTTGTCAGACCGTTCCCTTTAACAGGGCCTACGCCGTTAAGCAAATGGGGCCTAAAGGGCTCCCCCGCCTTTGCCTCGCCCTTTTTGAGGGGCTTTCTTTTTGTGTCGTCTCCCCGGTCAGTTTTGTGTCCAGCGTAAGGGCCCAGTTACTTTAAAACGTCCGCCCAACTGATCTGTTCTCCGAACAGCCGGGGTGGAGCCGGCCTGTAGTACTTTCTTTTCCATGTTTAAGAGCATTGCAGGCTCTTCTCCCCCGTTAATACTTGTTTTTCCCCGGGTTTTCAAACCACCCCCCCAACTGTGTCAGGTGGTCTTGGGGTTTGCCCTCCAACCCGCTGCCCCCCGCCCACCCCCCCAAACCTTTTTTTTTCCCCCTACTAGAGCCGTGTCGTCCGCATACAGAGCCAAAAATCGGTGCCTGGGGATTTTTGGGAAAGTCTTCACATAAAAGACTGAAGAGCAGCGGGCCCACCCTGGAAACCCTTCCGCACTCCAGCCCGGATTTCTTCTGGGCTTTGGGGGGTGGCGTTCCCCAAAAGGGATGGAAAAGGTGCGATGGGAAAGATAAGATTGAAAAACCTTAACTAGGTAGAAGGGGGGAGGTTCAGGGAGAGGAGTTTTGAAAAGGAGACCCTCGGCCAAACACGCGAAGGCCTTTGCCACGTCAAGAAAGACAGCCCTCACCCTTTGTTTTGTTGAAGTTCCTCGTAACCTGTTCCACACCCGGACAAGTTGAGAGACGAGCGTGTCCCCCCGAAAGCCGAATGCCGTCCACCAAGATGCCCCCCCCCGCGAACATGTCGGGTTTTTCGTCTCGTCATTAATAGTCTCTCGAACAACTTCCCCAGACAGTCGAGCAACTGATGGGTCGTTGGGGACGAAGCTAGGGCCGGGGCCCTTTCCCCCGGTTTTTTTTGAAAGGAGGACGTTGGCATGCTTCCAGGGGTCGGGAATGACTCAGGAAAAAAAGGACGGCGTGAATTTAACTCCACAAGGAAGTTAAACGCCCCCAAGGGCACTTTCTTTAGGGGCCGCGTTATGAAAAGTGGATCCGGGGGCCTTGTTTTGTCCCCTTGAGCGGGGTAACGCCCGGGCATTTCTGTCACCCCGGGGTTGGGTTATCCAAGGGTCTGACGAGACCCCCGCTGATGGGCCGCCCACGTGCGCAACGTGCACGGGTCTGAAAGGGTTGTCGTCGGTACAAATTGCGCCTCTAAGTGCTCAGCGAGAGATCGGCCTTCCCCTGGTCGGGGGTTGGCCACCCGTTGCGACCACTAGGGGGCCTTGGTGCGGGGACCCCCATCAAATTCCTTCATTTCCCAAGGCCTTTTTCACGCACAGGCCTCAATCTTGTCCCCCCCCCGACACTGTTCCGGTATTCCGGACCATCTCCCCAAACCCCATGGACTTTTCGGCTCCTTGGCCTTTTCTACCGGTCCCTCGAGATTTGCCAAACCTTCCTCAGCCGATTTTCTACCAGCTGCCTGAGGATAGAATGGGGCAAAGAAGCCTGTGGCGCCCTCTTAGGACGGTGCCTCGGCGTCGAAGTTCGACGCCCCCCTTGATGGCGGAAGTTATAAAACCCCGCACCGCGATCAATTTCCGCTGCGTTCGAAAGGAGGGTGGGCCCCAACCTCTCTCTCAACACATTGTAACTGTCCCAGTCATGGCTTTAGGTGGGTTTTTCGGGGGGGTCTTTGGGAGACCGCGCCCCCCGGGTTTCACGAAAGGGGGGTTTGTACCCGGCACTCGCTAGAACTTCACAAACCGCCCGACCCTGGGAAAACAACTAAACGCCCCGGGAGAAACCGGGTTAAAAAGGGGTATTTCGGAGCCCCACCACCACCTTAATCTATGCCTTCCGGGCTCCCCGCGGCGCACATAACCTAACCCCAGGGGTCTTACTTTTCCCCCCATTAAACAGCTTTACCCCCGGCACCCCTCCTTCCCCCCCGGGGTGACAAACCTGTAGGGGGGGTAGAGGAAATGAAAGCCGGGCCTCGGGCACCAGTTGGATACCGGTTCCTTTTGGGAGGGGAGGAAGTGAGCGAGGGGGTGGGTCAAGGCCCCTTCCCGCCCCCCCCCCCCCCCCCCCCCCTCGTCATACGATGGCGATAAACTCTGCTAACGAGATCCCCATTGCGGAGCGCAAGTGGGTTTTTTCCCAGCACAAACACGACAGATGCTTGCCAAGAAACTTTTTAAGCTCACCCTTTTCCCCGCGACTCCGTTGGGGGTTCCAAGTGCGACCGTGAGCTCCCTTTGCACTGGGGGTCCCCCTATTGGTGCACTGCCATGAAGGGGCCCGGGGGAGAGGATGATGTGCCCATGACCAGGTGGGCCCCGGGGTTTCTCCTCGGAACTCCTGGCCTTCCCAAGGGGACTCGATTAAAAGTTCCCCTGGGTCCAGTCCCGGAAACCCTTTGGGAGCTCAATTTTTTTTCAATTTTTTTAGCTTTGCAGCATATCCCCGGGGAGGTGCCTCGGGCCCGGGGTGGGGGGGATCTCTCTTTTACAGCAAAACTGGCGAAATTTTAATTGTACCAGGGGTTGGGTTGGAGCTGGGGTCACTTTCGCCCTCCGCCCGCAAAGTGCCCCCAGGGCTTCTGGGCCTTCACTTGGGCCCCTCCTCCTCCCTTTTGAGGGTTGGAGGCCCCCCAATTCCCCCCCCCCCAAGGATTGACGTGGGGGCAGCCCCGCCCCCCCGAGGAATGGGCTCCTGAGCAGTTTCGGCATTCGGGGGGGGGTCGTCTCTCCTCCGGGCACCCCCCCTCTCTGGCACCACCACAAACCCACACCTAGGGGTT
>JBCFYV010004947.1:0-18129 GCA_039000515.1 Timema cristinae
TATAAACACTTTTCATTGCCAAACTTGCTTAAACAATTATTTATTCTTAACTTACAGAGATTGTCAAATATGTGGCGTGCTAAACTTGTAATTACAGTTGTATACTTAAAAGATAAGCCTTTATTAAAATAATTATCCTTCAAGTGACTAGATATTTAAATAAAAATAGACCAAAAGTTTGAAACTGAACATTTAGGCCTTAATTTTTGTTTGAAAAATCATTTGATTATATTTGGGTGATCATAATATATTTTCCTATTTGTTATTATAGGTATAGATTTTTTTTCTAGTCAATTAATGTATAGAGTGTTGGAAAATATAATAGAATAAATATTGTTTATCTACTAAGACCCATGTGGTACATAACCTAGACATCACACTTAAACTATCTCATTTGATATTAATATCGGCGTTACTTTGTTTTGGATTTAATATAAATATAACACAGCTATTATAATTATTACATGAGAATGTAGTATTATAATCCATAAATTCACAATCTAAACATATTTAACATTAATAATATGACATGAAAACTTTTACTTACCTACATAACGAGATCGTTGACTTCCTACCGCGAGCTATTGGACCCCTCGATACATTTCTCGGTGGCGCACGAGACTCGTCGATTGTAAAGTCGGTCAAAAGGAGATCCGGAATCGCATTTTGCTCGTAAAGAGAGTCGATGGTCGTGAACGACTTTTTTTTTTTTTTTTTACCATCCTGGTATATTTCTTAGCCTGGCTCCTAATATTAAATCCAGGCTATTTCCATTCCTTCTCTCTAGATGTTATCATTTCATTATTTACTACTTATTTCTCTTTCAGCATTAATTCCTAGGTAATTGACCCACGTGCTGCTTCCACCAATCTTCGCTACATGGTCCGCCCCGGGTATTTTATTTCCCCGGTACCCTTCGCCGTCTCCTAGTTCCACGACCGCCTGGGACCATGTTTTCAGAGCCGTGGTTCTTGGTGACGGCGATGAGCATCCCCCTATCCGCCACCTGGGGAGGCGCCCTATTGGTCGTAGCCAAACCAGCATACTTTTTAGCGAGCCACTTTTGCACCATTCCTTAAACCTAACCTACAGCTAAACTATCTATGACTATTAACCCCATCCCTCAACCCTATTATCCTAGAACTATTATTAACTAATGGACATCACTTATTATCTTTACGTTTTTTTTTTTTACCTTTCTTCTCAATGTCCTCATGTTTTTACCTGCACTCCAGCGCGGGTTGCTCCTCGGTTACTTCAGCAGCGTTTACACGCTGCTGGCATCCAGAAGACACTCCCCCACTGGTTTTTCTCATCCCTACTTTTTCTTGTCCATTTCCTTCCTCCCTCTTTTCCTCTTTTTCCCCTTCTCATCATTCCATTACCCACTCCCGCTCTCCTCGTCTTCACTTCCCCGAGTTCTTCTTGCGCTCGGTCTTCCTCCTCTCTCCTCTTCTCTTCTACCACCCACTGCTCTTCTTGCTTCTTTCAGCTCATCTAAATATTTATCACGTTCCCATTTGGATATTCCATTTGCTATTCTGTCCAGATGTATCCATTTCTCTTTATCTCTTATCACATTTCCTACCAACTCTCCCTGTATGTGTATTTGTTCTCCCATCCTTATTCCCTCGTACTGGGGACATTCCAATACTATGTGGTCCGGCGACGCGACCTCCCCACACTCGCACCTATCTGTGTCTACTAGACCATGCCGCCATAGCGACTCCTTATAAGGGCCCTTTCCCGATAGGTACTGGATCATCCCCGCTGATGGCTGGAAATGCTTCATCCCCAATCTTTCAACAACATTTCCTAAATACGCATGCGTTCTCCTTCCCGTCTCGCTTGCATCCCATCTTCTTTGCCATATGTTGAGCAACGCAACGCCTATTTCTTCCCTAGAGGTGACCCCCGGTCCCGTGAGTTCAGCTACTCTATCCAGCTTTCCTTTTCTCAGCCAAAAACGGGCCGCTCTCTCCTTGATTAGCAAATCCATCGGGATCTCACCCAGTATTATGGTGAGGGCATCCGTGGCGGTTGTTCTATATGCCCCGGTCAGTCTTATCAGCACACTTCGTTGAACACTTAGCAGAGCTTTCTTCTGTCTTTCGTTATTCAGCCGATATGCCCACACACTGGCACCATATCCTATAATGGCCCCCATGAGCGCCTGGCTGTAAAGTTTGATGATTCTCAGTGGTAGCTTAAACTTGTTTTGCCCGATGTTTATTATCTTGTTCATCACAGCAGTTAACGACATTACGACTCTCTTTCAAAGGGAAAGAAAAGATCCAGAATCCCAGTGCTGGTGGTCTAGGGGTAAGGTGTCGGACTTCTGTGATGGCGGCCGGGGTTCAATCCTCGGTCCCGGCACAGATTTATCTGATTACCAAACCCTTCCTCCACCTCTGACAAAACATCTTGTGAATGTGTGGAATGCCAGGCCTCCATCGTGGTTCGGATTCCTAGTTAAACTGTAGGTCCTCTATTTCATCTCACAATCACCCTACCATTACACATTAGCGTAAGTGCGTGTAACCCGAACGGGTAGTAAGACACGGTGCTAATAATAATAATAGAACCATGTTCAAGGTATTGACTGCCAAACCCAAAGGCAAGAGCACATTGGAAAGACCTACACGCAGATGGATGACATTAGAATGGACATGAAAGAGGGTGTAACGATATGGACTGGATAGAGCTAAGTAAAAACAGGGCTAGGTGGCATACTTTTGGAAGTGCAGAAATAAACTTTAGAGCTTCTAGTGCCATAGATAAAGTTTCAAAAATATCTCACATTAATTTTCAAACAAATTATATATGAACATGGAGTCTACTGAAACAGACTCAAATTCGTGCTAAGATGCAAGTAAATGTACAATTATTGGGTTGAAACCTTTTATTATATTTTTTTTATTAATTGAACGGGAATCCCCCTTCAAGTACGTATGTTTTAGATTCATTTTATTTGCTTTTCCTTTTATGAATTTTCTAATACAAGGCCCATAAGCAAGGACGATGTTTTAGAACTTAATTCAGTAGGGTATAGAATAATGCTTGCAGCTATCACGAAAATACCAGCGACATCACTACATTTAATTTCATTTGAAATACGCGAAAGTCACTGTTCAGTTTGATATTGTGAGACGACTTTTATCTCTACTGTACATGCGTTTTTAATAAGTCATTGTTGAAAAAACTAAGATCCACTAGACTTACGTTAATATTTTCCATGACAGTTAATTGTTCTTGTATAAGTCCTCATGAGAATTCCTCTTTCCACACGTTAATACTGACTTGTACTGAATTCTGTTTCGGATTATCTACTAAAACATTGCCTGTGTGTGTGTAGGTCATTAGACTCTAAGTAAAATGTTGGACGCGTTCAAGAAAGAAGCTCCATCTTGGGCACACACTGATTGCTCATCTTGCCGGCCAATTGTTGGCCAATGTAGGTTAAGCTGCTACAGTATCGCCTGGTATTGATAGCTTGATCATGTGTACATAATAGTTGGTAATTGTTCTCACCTGCTGAGATGGTTATTACTGAGAGGTGTAATCTAGATGGAGATACTGACATGGTTAGGAGGGCATGCACGAACCGAGGCAGCCATTAGCGATACATCAGAACAGACTGGGAGCTATAAGGATCTAGCTCCACCAACAATCAAAATTCCCGCATAGGTGGAATGGTGGTGTAAGGCAATCAGTTCCAAACTTTCGAAATGCAAGGACACCTCATGAACATAAATAAATGGTACGATCAAATCATACAAACTCCCTCATACAATATATTGTAATGAAGAACAATTATTATTCTAAAAAACCCGAAATAAACCGGGTATCAGTAAACTACCCTTGAATAATTTTTCCTCGGAAAAATTATATATTATTTTTATAGTTATATGACACTATTCAGATATAAATTTTCAAAAATAAGACGTAAGGGAACTACCTTTAAAAATTTATTTTTTTCTAAAAAAAAAGCATACAATGTATTTAAGACCATCACCAAATATATATTTTAAATAAAATTGTTACAGTGTTTTTTTTTAAATTTTTTGAAAATCATTTGTCAGTAAGCGTTCTTTAATTTTAGGGGTATAATCAAAATTTCTAATTGACCTCGAAGTAATGGCATATAGCATCAAACTATCAAGTTTGAAAGAATTGCCATTTAAACATTTTGGGATTAGTCCCGGGTCCAGGTAGACATATAGGGGGACAGGCAAATATAGGGGGAGAGAAGCAAATATAGGGGGACAGAGGCAAATATAGGGGGACAGAGGCAAATATAGGGGGACAGAAGCCAATATAGGGGGACAGAGGCAAATATAGGGGGACAGAAGCCAATATAGGGGGACAGAAGCCAATATAGGGGGACAGAAGCAAATAAAGGGGGACAGAAGCAAATATAGGGAGACAGAAGCAAATATAGGGAGAGAGAAGCAAATATAGGGGGACAAAAGCAAATTTAGGGAGACAGAGGAAAATATAGGGAGACAGAAGCAAATATAGGGAGACAGAAGCAAATATAGGGGGACAGAAGCAAATATAGGGAGACAGAAGCAAATATAGGGGGACAGAAGCAAATATAGGGGGACAGAAGCAAATATAGGGGGACAGAAGCAAATATAGGGGGACAGAAGCAAATATAGGGAGACAGAAGCAAATATAGGGGGACAAAAGCAAATATAGGGAGACAGAAGCAAATATAGGGAGACAGAAGCAAATATAGGGAGACAGAAGCAAATATAGAGATACAGAAGCAAATATAGGGAGACAGAAGCAAATATAGGGAGACAGAATTAAATATAGGGAGACAGAAGCAAATATAGGGAGACAGAAGCAAATATAGGGAGACACAAGCAAATATAGAGATACAGAAGCAAATATAGGGAGACAGAAGCAAATATAGGGAAACAGAATTAAATATAGGGGGACAGAAGCAAATATAGGGAGACAGAAGCAAATATAGAGGGACAGAAGCAAATATAGGGAGACAGAAGCAAATATAGGGGGACAGAAGCAAATATAGGGAGACAGAAGCAAATATAGGGAGACAGAAGCAAATATAGGGAGACAGAGGCAATTATAGGGGGACAGAAGCAAATTTAGGGAGACAGAGGAAAATATAGGGAGACAGAAGCAAATATAGGGAGACAGAAGCAAATATAGGGGGACAGAAGCAAATATAGAGGGACAGAAGCAAATAGAGGGAGACAGAAGCAAGTATAGGGAGACAGAAGCAAATATAGGGGGACAGAAGCAAATATAGGGGACAGAAGCAAATATAGGGAGACAGAAGCAAATATAGGGAGACAGAAGCAAATATAGGGAGACAGAAGCAAATTTAGGGAGACAGAGGCAAATATAGGGGACAGAAGCAAATATAGGGGGACAAAAGCAAATTTAGGGAGACAGAGGCAAATATAGAGGGACATAAGCAAATTTAGGGAGACAGAAGAAATATAGGGAGACAGAAGCAAATATAGGGAGACAGAAGCAAATATAGGGAGACAGAAGCAAATATAGAGGGACAGAAGCAAATATAGAGGGAAAAAAGCAAATATAGGGAGACAGAAGCAAATATAGAGGGACAGAAGCAAATATAGGGACACAGAAGCAAATATAGGGGGACAGAAGCAAATATAGGGAGACAGAAGCAAATATAGGGGGACAGAAGCAAATATAGGGAGACAGAAGCAAATATAGGGAGACAGAAGCAAATATAGGGAGACAGAAGCAAATATAGGGAGACAGAAGCAAATATAGGGAGACAGAAGCAAATATAGGGAGACAGAAGCAAATATAGGGGGACAGAAGCAAATATAGAGGGACAGAAGCAAATATAGGGAGACAGAAGCAAATAGAGGGAGACAGAAGGAAATATAGGGAGACAGAAGCAAATATAGGGAGACAGAAGCAAATATGGTGAGACAGAAGCAAATATAGGGAGACAGAAGCAAATATAGTGGGACAGAAGCAAATATAGGGAGACAGAAGCAAATATAGGGAGACAGAAGCAAATATAGGGAGACAGAAGCAAATATAGGGAGACAGAAGCAAATATAGAGAGACATAGGCAAATATAGAGGGACAGAAGCAAATATAGGGGGACAGAAGCAAATATAGAGGGACAGAAGCAAATATAGGGAGACAGAAGCAAATATAGGGAGACAGAAGCAAATATAGGGAGACAGAAGCAAATATAGGGAGACAGAAGCAAATATAGGGAGACAGAGGCAAATATAGAGGGACAGAAGCAAATATAGGGAGACAGAAGCAAATATAGAGGGACAGAAGCAAATATAGGGAGACAGAAGCAAATATAGGGAGACAGAAGCAAATATAGGGAGACACAAGCAAATATAGGGAGACAGAAGCAAATATAGGGAGACAGAAGCAAATATAGGGAGACAGAAGTAAATATAGGGAGACAGAAGCAAATTTAGGGAGACAGAGGCAAATATAGAGGGACAGAAGCAAATATAGGGAGACAGAAGCAAATATAGGGAGACAGAAGCAAATATAGGGAGACAGAAGCAAATATAGGGAGACAGAAGCAAATATAGGGAGACAGAAGCAAATATAGGGGGACAAAAGCAAATATAGAGGGACAGAGGCAAATATAGGGACAGACGAAATTTTAAGATCCATCTTTTTTAGTTTGGAGACACATTAAACATCTATTATAATCTAGAAATTTAAAATGTTCATGCTATAAATACATTCTCATTTGCTAAAAGTTGCACTTATGTTACCATTGATATTAAAATTATATAATATCAATCAAAACCATGAACCACGAAACTGTCATCTATGTTTTCACCATGAGTTTACTTCCTCTTTATTTATAAATATAAAAAATTAAATTTCAAGAATAGTAGAATATTTGCGAGACTAGTCGATGGATCCAAATATATATTGAGATGTTTAATGAGATGGCTAGTGCAGTTTTATTGCTTTCAAAGATAATGAGCTCGGATGATAATATGGTGGATTTAATCTTAAATCTGGTCCTCTTCTGGACGTTATTTCCTACCTTAGACAAGGTATAGATTTATACTGACCCTATTTATTCTTCTGAGAACGAGCTTAGATATTCGCGCCATTGACTAGGCACTGGTCTACTTGTAAAAACCTCTCAATTTTAATATACTCGTAAATATATGCCCATAATGGTATGCGCTAAAATCTTCTAACATATCAAGTAAAACAGTGGGAATGGGTAAAAAGGTACAAAGGTGAATTTGGCATGGTTTACTTCTACTTGGTATTTTATTTACTAAATTGTTTCTTCACATTCCCTTCACACTAATGCAGATACTGTTATTTAATTCTACCCTCATCCTCCCTGCAAGTGTCAGGCTATATCGGGAAGAAAAAGTTGCTCGCACACACGCACACACACGCGCACACACACACACACACACACACACACACATGCACGTGGTGGTGATAATCTAAAAATATTTATGTGTATCCACTCAAAAACCAAACGTGTTGTCGATTATCTGATTATAATTGGCTTAGCGAAGCATCACGGGTCAACAGAATAATAGGAACAGTTTATTAACAACATTATTTATTTTCGGATGGATATAAAAAATAATTTAGATTATTGTCACTTTGAATATTATCAAACTATGGAGTCGAGTCGTGACACACTTCAACACATCTAACACGCGTTACATTCAGTGATTAATTTAAAATCACCGAACAGTCGAGGCTGCTGGCTGCTTGAGTCCAACCTAAACAACGCACGCATTCACACTGTCGGAGAGGGTTGGTCTTAAATTCGATATTGCTATACAATCAGATGCTGTCAAGAAGAACCGACAACGTTGAAACAATCCCAACTAGAGCTAAGTGGGTCTAGCAGACAACTCTGCTCATCACGTGAAAATATTTCAATTTTTCTTTTGTTTTCCTATGAAACCAAAGTAATTCTTGCATTTAACATGCTCAGTCTCGACAAGGAGACCCCTGTTAGAATACAGGCTGGATAATTTGGAAAATGGTGGGAAAGGGGTAGTCCCTTCCTCTATCAGACTCTAGAATTCAGGCCAGTTTAATAATCAGATTGAGTACGCTTCAAGTAAATACAGGATTACATCTACTTATATCAGAATGGATTGGTTCAGTTTCATCTGCAAAACCTACCTAAACCTACCTAAACCTGCCTAAACTTGAATTCCATTCTGATTTAAGTAGATGTCCTGTATTTAGTGTAGCACCACACTTAAAGGCGTACCACTCAATCTGACTATGAAATTGACCCTTATAGCGCACCCTAATTGTCGCTGGCCGAGCGCACATATGCCGCTGTGGAAGTGAGGCAGTCAGCAAGTCGTCATAAGGCTCCCTATTTAGTGGGTTCCCATTGGTGCGATCGACGAACGGGCGCATCGTGATGACAGGCTTGCATGCGTGACGGTATCTCTCTCTCTCTCCCTAGACTAAATTACAGCTCCGACGAGAAACCAAACCCGACCCCTATCTGACACGTTACAAGAGAGGCGCCGAAAATGAAACGTTTATCCACTAGCCACGCCCCCCCCTTTTTTTTTCTTCACGAGGTTGTGAACATCGAACATACCTTCCTCCTGACTACTTGCCCCTTTGTTTGACAGAGGTTTTATAGTAGCAGAGTAGCCGCCAGGATCTGGGGGCAGAAACACGTGGAACACTTACACGATTCCACGCCGAGAGGAACCGGGCGTAGAACATTTTTATTGTGAAAACAATGTGATACAGTCCATTTACATATAAAAGGTAGGCTATTTAAAAAAATACAAGCATATATTTTTTGTTGCCTAGATTGATAACATTTTACTATATTGTTAGTGTGATTTTATTAGTATTGATAATATCTATCAAAAGGTAGGTCATATGACTAGAAATATGAATATGTAAAAGTGTCAAGTAGAAAGCTGACATATAAAGCCTTCCAATACAAATGATGAGGTATATTTATATATAATTAGTAATAAATCATAGGAACTCTTACTATTTATTAAAACTAACCGTTGCAAATTACTCAACTTTACGTATATATATATATGAGAGTTATCTTATATACTTTTATAAATATATTTCCAAAAAATGTTCTTTCTAGTTAAATTAGTCGGCAGTTGGGGTAAGACCTAACAGGAGGCTGTTGAAGAATGTCCTAATTGTATGGTCTTGATGCGGCTTAATTGTACCAGCTGTGTTTTAGAAATATATTAATAATTAGCATTTTACCGCGGCTTCGCTCGCATTAAACAATGCATCAACACAATCATACACGTAAACACCGCTGTGGGTAGTTCGTTATATTAAAGTTGGCCCTACCTCATTAGAGTTCGTAAAGTTATGAATTGTATCGTATGTTAATTGAAAATTTTAAAGTAACCTTTTTAAACACACATATTATAATATAACATGACTAATATGGTACCAGTGGCGTGTCATGTAGTGTTGCCACGGTAAGCAAAGTTAGTTTAAACTGTACCTGTACATTTTTCTCATCGCTAAGTATAACACTTGCTTGGCCAGAAACGAATTCAAAATTTATAATATAAATTTATATTAAATTTTGACATTTTAGGACAAATATCCAAAATAATTAGATTAAATATTGTGATACTAAGTTAATTTAACCACTTAGGACCAACTCTGCTAATCATGTGTGCAATATAATATTTTGTAAATTATATTTTAATAACTAAAGTTATATAGCTAAGCAAAATATTGATTTTACATTAAATATTGTTTTAAATATTCAAACTTTAATTCGAACGTGAAGATTGGGGTTTGACCCCGGTCGGGTGTACTAAGGTGATTCTTTCAAAATGGTTTTCCCCTTTCCCGCAACCCAAATACGGATACGTAGGCGTACAGCCCAAACGGGTAGTAAGACGCGGTGGTAAAAATATAATATATATCTCTTAGACAGCACCATTCTGAGAAATTGAGCTACGGTCCCCTAGAACTACATTTTGGCACATTGATTATTTATTTGAACTCTCGGCTATGGCTGAGAATCCGGCACCTTAGCTCAGTCGATAGCATGTCTGTCTACTGAACTAAGGCACCTGGTTCAGTTCCCGGCATGGCCGAGAATGTATTGTTGGTGATGAATTAACTGCCGAGGACTGGATGTTGTGCCTGTCCTAGTCATAAGTTAGATTATAAGGCGTGTGAGGCTACAACAGACCTAGCAGGCCGGTAGTGGAGAATATATGACTTGAATAAAAAACTGACCGAGGCCACAGGCTAGAAACAGTAATGGATGTAAGTTAAAAGCTATGGTCAAGAGGTTTAAGGTGTTAGATTCACATTACATGTGGTCATCGTTGAAGGGGATATTGAGGTTGGCATTCTGGTCAAGTGCACTGAGGGTAGTTTTCTACATTTAACTCTCCCAGTGACTTTTATATAATATTTCCATGATAGTGTTGGAACACTTCCTCTAAACTAGCGTCGTTATATTTACCTCTTTGAGACTGTGATTGTTTTGAAAGCTAGCAACATATTCATCCTCCTCGCTAGTTGAATGTTCTAAGGCTCCACGCTCTCAATACACTAAGATTGTTAAGAATGAAGAGATCGGAGCTTGAATCCTGGTCGGGTGAACCGAAAGTTGTTTTTTCTAAATGGTTTTCTACTATACCTCAATTAAAATTTTGTGACACTTCATCTAAAACTAAAATCTCCTCATTCCTAGCACATTATCGTGATTGGTAAATAAGCGTAAGCTGCAACCCTAATGGGTTGTTAGACTAGGTGTTTAAAAAAATCATAATAGTTACCGGTATCTTTGTTATTAGCAGGAACAGCAACCCGCACCAGTGGGAACATAGATAAAGGCATCAGTCTCGTCTTTTCTTGTTTGGCGATTGTGAAGAAGTCATGATTATAATTCCAGATAGTTCTACTAAAGTGTGTTTATCTTAAATGGTTTCCCACACTTTATCCAAGCAAATGAGGGTATAATTATTCTAAATTCTAATTCCTCGTCCCAACTCAGTGGTTGCATACCAAGGAGAGGGAGGGAGAGGAATTAGGGGGATGATTTATTAAATAAAAATTTATACCTTTTATAAAATGTAGTTGAAAATGACTACCATCATCACAGCCTAAACATTTAAGAGAAAATGTATCTCTCATAATACAAGGGAGAAAGAAAGGCTCACCTTGTCGTACAAGGGCCTAACCAAATGTTCCCTCCCTTGTATTATTGTTCAGACAAACACATCACAAACATCAACTCAAGATGTTCTCCCTACAAAAAAAACCCTTTGTAATGCCTCCTCCTCCCAACTTTCTACTGTATAATACTTCGTCTTCTCCCCACGCGGGGCTCTACACATTTAGAAACATTTAAATCACTTAAGATAGGCGAGCATGTAAGGCCGGAGCGGAGCGGTGTTCTCCACACACACACGCACACACGCATTAAAAAAATCTGATGAGAAAGACAGCGGCGAGCGCTGTTCGGTGTAATGACGGCTCCACCCAAACTCCGCCTGGCTGCCCTCGACTCCTCACAACAACAGTACCGAGAACGAGGATTCTCTCACTATCACCACTGACTTGTTTTAATATAAGAACACTTATTTGAGGTAATTAACGTGCACTTTCTGAACCGACTGATAATATCAGTACACGAGAATGTCTATGAGCGAGAGTGGAAGTACCTACCAATTTTGCTAGGAAAGGTATTTTAATATACCTTCCACTTTTTTTAAATGCCACAGTTGACATGGGGCTGATGGCTTTACTTTTACTCCGAAGGAAGTTGTACTACGGATTTTTATCGCTCAAGTAAAATCTGTCGACCTCTATTGGAGTTGAAATCGCAAACCTCAGGTCCTGAGGCGAGCACTCTACTCCAAGACCACCGAGGACAACTTAAACCTTAAAGAGTGACAACATCCAGTTCCTCGGATGTTCTTTCAAAGGAAAAGAGAAAACACCAATTTCATCTGACGGTACAAATCTCGGAATCGATTTTGGGACGTTCAACTCAATAAACAGACACGCTACCGAAAAGCTCTCCGTATTTTATGTACTGCCATTAACCTGATATTAGACCAGTTTTCCTAATGTCGGATTATCAAGCTTATACTCTATATCTGTCTATATGCATTATGAAAACCAGCCTAGTATAATACTAGAAGTATAAAAAGAAATGTGTAATTTTAGAATAAAAAACATTCTAAAAAAGTTTTGGTCAGCAATTTGTCAATTGTAATTGGTTCTTTGCAAATGTATATTGCACATTTGATCCTTTCTTAATTTATGCAATGTAAGCAATGCATCACCCGTTGCATTGTTTTCCTCGGCCCATTGAATGATGATATCGATGACAACATGTCCATCTTGAGATTTGACAATGTGGCCCGTCGAATTTGAGAATCTTTTTCGTCCATAAAATCTTCTACTAAATAAATACAAACTATGATTTCGTCTTCTGTCACCATCGGTTCATAACGTTTAGGACTCTGTACAAATCATTTTTCGATTGCATCAAGTGTCAGTTCTCAATTTGTATCGCCACCATCTCTATCAATTTCTTCTACAGGCAAATATCTCATGTTTACGCTTCAAAGCAGTCAACATTCCAGGCAAAAACTTGTTGATTCACTAACAAAACCAACCAATAAAAACCAGCACTATTTTTCAGAAATGTCACGTTTTTCTTACGCGAGATGTAGTGTCGAACTAAAGAGCATGATGGCACCTCAAATACTGTGGTCTATGGGGGCCCAGCATAATAAAGTTGGATTACTGGGTGTGAGAATGAATTAAACGTCGAAATATAGAAAAAGAGCTTGAAGGCCCGTCAAAGGCATAAAATATTCTGATTTTTGGACGTGAAGAGCTAGCTAACACCAGATTTTCGAGCGTGTACGACATTTAATATTAATTAAATATGATACTATTACTTGCTTGATATAAGAGATCTAAGAAGTAATACAAATTAATTTATTTAAGAATAAGTAAACGTTTTTTTTTAGTCCTGAAACGATAGTAATTGATGAGACTTTTTTATACTCAATTTGTTTTGTATATATAAATATTAAGGAATAAATTAATAAAGGGGGGACACGTGTTTCTATCGCCAGATCTAAATGGAACAACACTCGGATCAATTCTTCAGTCTAAAGAAACAGTTTAGTGGTTATTACATGATATTTTGAAGTATCGCTAACTTTATACATACTGTGGATTGATTTAAATTGGCTTGTCATTTCATGCTCCACAGGACCATTAGCTTGGGGTCTACGAGAGGAAAGATTATTCTCGCCGCGATGACGAGAAAACAGACGCGATCTTCATAAATATGTAAATAGGTTCTTCCACTGGAAAGATTACACATAAAATAGCAACAACATTAAAATACTAGTTCTTTACAAATTATCCCCTTATTAGTGCGTGAAACACTGAAATTAGCTTTAGTTAACTGACCCACATCTAACAAACATTAGCTTGTAAGGTGCAATTCTGTCTGCTTATTAAGTATTTCAGAACCTGAAGTAGCATAGAATTTAAATTTTATAGTACTTTTTACAAACCATTTTGGCCTTTTATTTATGTTTTTACTTTTTCTTTATTTTAAAATTGTTACTATTTGTATGATCATCATAAGGGTTATTAACAAATAAATCTAAAGGCAAAGCATAATTGGAAATGAACACTAACTATTGTGGGAGAAGGTTGGGAAAAATACAGAGATAAATAACTTTCAGTGACACCGACTGGTATTCAAGCCCAAACTTCACGTCAACAGCAACCAAATACAATGTATATGTGATGACTTAAGATACCATCTCTAGGCCGATTAACCGAGACATTGTATTCGTGACCACTTTTGAACCAAGAATGGCATTATTGTGGAAATGCGGATTTTCGTCATTTTAATTTTTCTCATTGATATCAAGTAGTCCGACTAGTCATGTTTTGTCCATATATTTAGAATTTTACAAAACACCGAGCAAGGTAAATATTACAAATAATTTATTGGATGACAGTCACATTGTCAAGTACATTTCTGGTATATGATAACTTATAATTTGCGTTTGTAGTAACATTTTTTGTTTTGCAAGATTTTTCAATTAAATCTGGTTTATCAGATCCTAGCATTTTAATTATTATACTATGTTGATAAATTATTTTTTTGTAGTTATTTATAATACTTATATAGCATCGTATTAACCTTTAAAACTATTACAAACAAAAAACTACTCTGTTTTGTCTATTTAAACTTTCAATAATCTAATATTCATTATATATATATTTTTTAATTTCACTCAAAAATAAGAGAGTTATGTGTACGTAAAATGTTTAGTTTTAACTGCTTGGTGACTTTCGACCAAAAAGTGACTTGACCCATGATCTTCACAAACGTCCCAAGTTGGTTTGGATCAGCTCAAATGGGCCGACTCTCGAGAGTCACGTAATTCTGACACGCGTATGCGCATTAGCACTTCACCTGTAACAAATATCTCTGAGCACCCACACCGTGCTTACAAGACCTCTCCTGAAGTCACACACGGCACAGTTGCCAACATTACACCAGGAAAGAGCTGAGCACAATATAATATTAAGATTGCTTAGGGTAATAAATTATCACATAGATTTGGATGATTAATTAACTATTATAAACTAAACTAATTATAATTGTAATCAAAATATTGGATGTTCATGTGCACATGTGATAGCTATTTGAATATATCCATTCATTTTTGACTTGGTCCTTTCGTCCTGGTCTGTGGAAAAGGCTGTTAAATTTTTTATTGGCTGCTCGGCTAAGAAGAGACCAAATAAACGAGTATAAAGAGATAAAAGGAGGCATCCTGGCACGAAAGAGAAGAATTGGACAAGTAGAGATAGAGAGAGAAAGGATAAATACTTAAAGTCAGTAGTTCATGTTAAATGACTCAATCGATAGCAATAATATAGCAATTACATATTCGTGTTTCCCAACTCTCGTGCTGCAGCCTGGTTATTTTCTCATGAAAATTCAGTATAACGTGTGATTACTATATTTCTCCTGACATTTATAATCACAAGCTTTTCTTGATACACTGTTTATACCAATCATACGGAGAAATGACAAAATATGCTCCTTAGTTGGGTTTTGACACCCACCTTACTTGAAAGGACAAATGCCAACAATTTCTGGCAATCTGGCGACAGCGCGAAATAATGTAGAAATTATTTTATTTGGCAGGGATCCAAAGTTGTGACATTGGAAGAGAATTCGACCTTCGAAAAAAAAACAAGTTTGGTTTCTTCTGGTGACTTACGGTCCCCGCATGTGAGGGAAGGGAGGGAAGGTTGATCAGGAAATATTTGTTAGTCAAATTGTTTTAATAAAACTGTGATGTACGTGAGTAAAATAATTAGCTAATGTAGAATCCTCTTATTCCGAACGTATCGTTAAGGCGTCTTTAAGGACATTTGTCCACCGCGTCTTACTACCCATCCAGGCTATACACATTTTAATTATACCAATAAGATAGGAATGGGAAAAATAGAGATTAGAGGAAATGTAGCTACGTTTGTTTGGATGTGGAATAGAAAACTATTTAAGAAAAACTACCTTCATGAGACACGGTCTGGATTAGAACCTTGACCTCCCCGTCATTAGCAAGCCAGACTGGATGAGCCTGACATTTTGACCACCTTCCCACCGATGTGAATCAAGAACCTTTCGTTGATTCGTGACTGGGAGGAGGGATGAGCCAATATAATGGGGATATTCCAGGATGGAAGATTTTGCTTTGTTAAGTAAAAAAAGGTGCTTTTAACTATCTTAGGCCTATATCAAAAGATAAAGTTTTGTAATCGTGAAAATGTTTGACCTTGAAATTATGATGTATCTTTGCGTTTTATATGTGTCCAAAAAAAATATAGTATTTTACAATTCTGTCTATCCCTGGTCATGGATTTGAAACGTAGCTATTGATTTTATTCAAACTCTATATCTAGATGTTAAAGGGATATTTGTGTGGTGACCCTAATCGTTCCTTAAACTAAAGGTAGCTTAGACCTACTGGTGGTTTTCTGTAGTAATTTACTCACGACTAATTTTTAGTTCATCTTTTTAAATTTCTTGAACAATTTTGTTCAAAATTGGTATAAGGTGACTATTTTAGATGATCCAAAATAATGTATGCTTATTTTTATTAAATAAATACACTTTAGGATAGTTTACTTACTAAAAAATATAGAAAATATGAAATTTTTCGAAACTCGCCTTGTAAATTGAACTAAAAATAGCTATCTGGGAATAGTTTTTCAAGATAAATAAGAATCGGTTTTAATTTTTAACAAATGAAAATAATTTTAGGGTTGTTTAAAACATATTTCTGAAAATTTGAAATTTGTTAAAAATATTTGAACAATTTGGTTTAAAATTTAAATACAAAGCGTGATTATTACGATTAGCTCGAAGAGGAGTTTGTTTTTATGAGGCAAACTTACTCAACGGTAGTTTAGTGAAAACATAGTTTTCAAGGTTTTTTTCTTAGCAGTAATACACAATTTGAAAAAGTTTGTGCTATTGTGTCTTACCATTTATTTTTAACCAAATAAGTTATGCTACATATTTTTTAATTAATAGATTTAGTTGAATAAATACTATTTTCTTTTAGATAATATATTAATAATATCAACGAGAAACTGGACTAGTGTGTATTCTAAAATGATGGGGAGGTCGAGGATCGAATTCCGGTTGAACCCATTGAGAGTGTTAGCGTCAACAGTGTTTATAAATTATATTTAGTGCAACTAAAAAGCCGTATCCAGGATGGATAATAAGATGCGGTGCAAAATATAAATAATTATCCTAAATTAAAATATAAGATTGGGTTGAAGATTTAACATTTGAATGGATAAATATTAATCATTCTTAGCAAATAACATTCTCTGTAATACTCATGAAAATATTCCCTGTAATTTATCCATCTTTAGTTGAGACTGGTGGAATGATTGGTAGATTTTTTTAATGCTGTATTTAACTTGAAATTTATCAACACATGGAGAATATAAGCATTATTATTACAAGCTAACTTAACCTAATATCTTAAGTTATATACTAAACACCAATCTTTAGAGCCTTGATATTTTACTAATTTTATATCAGTATATACACTTTTATTAGTATTAAATATCTTCATCAGTACCCCGGGTCTAAAACCAAGAGCCACTGGATTTGCTATCAACAGCTCCCATGACCTCGGTGGGCATAGAGTTTACCTTGAACTCTTGAATCTTAACAAATAAGTCACTAACCTACTCACAAACTAAATCACGTTAATTTTATATTAATGCTTTTCACTTTAAAAAAAAGTGAAGGACTATGCATTTCCTTTAAATTCACCCTCCTGGCTCATGTCCAATAAATAATGCTAATTTATTGTCTGTTTTCATAACACTAGAATGTTTCAATGCTGTCTCAATCAGAATTTATTTAGTGGAATCGCCATAGAATAAACTTATCCGACAGTTTCAGAAGCTACTAGATGTGACGCAATCAAGTTCTTCCTTGACAACTCAAGGAAGCGATTATAAAAAGTTAATGAAATAGCCTAGTACAAACCTTACTTTCGAAACTTCAATTATGTATATATATATCGTTCTTACCCAAACTAGCTTGACCTAACCTTTCATCTGTAGTGAATACGTCTTGGTCCAGGATAGGAAGACTAATTAAAAAATAGTGTTAAAAATAATTACTTTGACACAAACCTAGCTTTAAAACCTTCCTTAATCTCTCGCAATATATATGATTCTTACCGACCTAATTTAAACTAGACTTGCATGCGTTAGTACACTTTGTTCTTATTTACTTTTGTTATTTTCCAGGCGAAGCTCTTCCTCTTTCCGTGGACTTCCATACGATGGAGATAGTTTTATTAAGCGTATGGTATTACTGGCCAGGAAGGACATGACATTTATTTCAGTTGGCTGTATGTAGATTATTTGCCGCTATGGGGGTACAGAGAACATCAGTGTAGGTTGTCTACACCTACCTGCAATGAGATGATATTGAATATGGAGGTGTAAGCTAGTGGGAATCTTAAACATAGCTTAAACCTAATTTACAAACCTCTGGTGCCCGTTGGG
>JBCFYV010004948.1:0-17710 GCA_039000515.1 Timema cristinae
AAAAAAATTTAATTTTTTCAAACTGTCCCCGGGTAAAAACCCTATCGTAGGAAATATGGTTAAACCCAATGCGGGGTCTATAAGAAACCCGAACCTTTTTGGGTTTTAAATTCTTACTTTTTCTATGGTTTTATTGACATATTGTTTGTTTTTAAAATAAAATAATTTCAAACAAATATATAAAAATTTTAGGCCCTAGTAAAATTGTTATTTCCTCATGAGTGGCTAGATAAAAATAGTTTACATTTTAATGGTTGGTACCCTTAAGTGAAATTTCGTGAATTAATTTTAAAGCGTTTAAACCCCAAAGCTCCCCTAAATAAAAACAAAAATTTTTGGGCCTTATTTGGGTGGTTACTGTTCCCCCCTCACATGGTGTCAGTAATTAAGCATGCTAGGATTTATTTGGTAGTCATAATATTTAATTTGTTTGAAATTAAAACAATTTAATTTAAACCCCAAACTTTCATTCGTCAATAAATAAAATTTGTTAAAAGTTAAATCGGAAGGTGGGTTTTTTGCTTAGTTGGAATAGTTAATTTAAAAACCAACTATTGTCTTTAAATTTTTTTTGGTCCCATGTTGGTAGGGCATAGTTATATTCATTTAAATATTTTTTTTTTTCTGTAAATTAGAGATTTTTTTTTTAAATTTTTTAAATTGGCCCTATATGGTTCCTTTTTTTAAGAAATTTTTTAATCTTGGTATTATTGTAAGTTTGTATTCTTTTTTTGGTTAGGGTAGGAGGGTAGTAAAAACAGGGGAAAAAAGATTTAAAAAAAATTGTTTATGATGGAAAAATTTGAAAAAAAATTTCCAAGGTTTTGGGTACCCAAAAACTGTAAAAAAAAACCTTAAAATTATGATTTTTTCTAACTTTTTTTTTTTTTCCCAAAAATTTTATTGCCCCAAGTTGCCCTTTCTTACAAAGAGATTTTTTTTTAAATTGTTAAGATTTTTTTACTAGATTTTACTGAACTTGGGGGAAAAATTAAAAGGGTTTTTGGGATTTTTAAATCTATTTTTATAAACAGGAAACTAGAAACAATAAGTAAATTTTTTCCCCTTTTAAACTTGCTATCAAGTAAAAACTGTCCAAAATGTTTTTAAGTTGTAAAAGCTAAACCCCCCAGGAAAAGGAAAAAGTCTAAAGGGTTTGGTAAATTTTTTACATCAAAGATGGTGAAAGGCCTAAAAAAAAGAACAGGAGAAAAAGAAAAAAAAGTTTCAAAAGAAAAAAAATCAAAGGGGAAAAAAACCCTAAAAGAAGCAAGACCTGGGTTAAACATATCAAGAAACCCCTGTTTTGAAGGGGAAAACCGACACTAAAAAATTAAAAGACAAAATAGGGTGAACAAACAGGGGAGGTCATTTTGGAAGAGGAATTTTTGCACTTTTTTTTGATCATTTTGGTTGGTATTTTGGGTCTATCACTGTTTGAATAACGATTTTCCTGCATGGTCAAGTTTCTCAAAGAAAACCGGGAAAAAGTTCAACTGTCCACTCATGATGACATCAGGGAAGGGGATAAAGACTATTTTCTTTTCCTTTTTAAATTAATATCTTTAAAATATATATTTTAGGTTTTTATCATCATTGATTTTCAATTTGTCAAAATGATTTTTTTTTTTGTAAAAAACGTGTTTAAATTTTTGAATCAGACCGTGTTGATTCACTTTTTATCACACTGTAAAAAAAAATCCCATCCTACCAAAAAATCTAAAAAAAAAAAAATTTAGGGTTAACAAAAATCACGATGTGTATCTTTTATACTCCATTTGGTTTTAAAGTGTTTAGATGGGAAGAGGGGGGGAAATAAATACAAAAATTTTTCTAATAAAGAAGTTTTTTTTTTACCTCTCCTTTTTATATGAATGAAGTTCAAACCCCTTAGCCGGGGGGAAGGTTTTTCCCCAACGACAAAAGACCCCGGGAGGGCCCCGAAAATTTATCTTTTGATGAAAATATGGGTTTACCCTTTCAATCAATAAATTGAGGGCGGGACGGGATGTTGTGTCAGCCCTAGTCTTGAGCTAGATTTTAAGGTATATGGGCTTAAACGGACCTGCACCGGCATAGAAACATATATGATTGAAAAAAAAAAAAACGACCCGGGTGGAAAAACCTTTTGGGATGTAATAAATATTTGACAAAAATGAGATGACTTTTTTTTTCTGAGGACCCAAAGGGAAAGGTGTATCAGAAAAAAAAATCAGACCCCCGGGCTAAAAAGTCTTGTATATTAATGTTGACTGTTTCTTTATACCCCCACCCTTTTTTTAATGGATAAAAAATCAAATATTTACTAAAAATGACAAAAAAAAAGTTTTGAAAATCCCCCCCCTCTTTGTGTCTTTTTCCCATCTGACTTTTTTAAAAATAGAAATTTTTAAAAATGTGGTTTGGAAAGGAAAGATGATAAAAATTTAAGAAAATTTGTGTTTTGGTTTATAACCAAAACTTGTAATAAAATCCCTTTTGTTGTTTTTTAGGCATTGCCTGGGGTGGGCCCAAGCGGTATCGGCAAAATGAAGGCATCTCAAGTCAGTACTGTCCAAGGTTTTGGTCGGTGATAACAACATCCTGGTGCAGCGGAAAGGGGTCGCTGTACTCCCATTGATGGGAATGAACGTAACCCCTTGGGGGGAAAGAACCATAAAACAATATGGGGGACAGGGAAATTAAATGCTTCAAAAAAATACGGTTTTTCTTTCCCAGTTTCTTAAACATTTTTTTCCCAATTTAAAATGGTAAAATTTTTTCTTCATTTTTTAATAAAAGGGTTTGTTACCAAATGGTGTCCCTGACTTTGTTTTTACCCTGATGGCTGCATTTAATTTGGTTTTTTCTTTCCGATTACCCGCACCGTGGACAAATTATAAATTTTGGGTTTGTCAAATTTTTGATTTTGGACATATTGGGGTTAAGGGATAAATTTCCTTTCAAAAAATTGTACAATCAATTCACTTTTGTTGACAAATTGGGCCCTACGCCAAATAGCTTGATATTTACTGACCTTCCTTCTACTTTTTTTAAACTGAAGGTCCTTTGTTGATGTATAATCATGGCCCAAGGACCTGGGGGTGAGGAACTGTAGGTGTTCTTGAAAAGGTTATATTGTTCAAAAATTTGCTTTGAAGTATTGGTGGGCTTTGTAGAAAGCTAATGAACTTAGTTCTCTTGACATATCGGCGCCTGTTGACACTTAATTGCCCCAGTTTTTTTGGTTTGCATTGGGCTTTTTTTGTTTCTTTTGCGGCGTGTGGTTTTTAAAGCACAATCACAGGGGGTTTCCCCCCTTTCTGGGAAAAGAAAATTTTTAAAAAAATACTTTTTCCTCTCTCCTCATTCTTGAGATTTTTTACTTATTAGTAATTTTTTTAGGTTTTGATATCTTTCCATTGAACCAGTTTATTTTTGTTTGTAAAGAGTTATTTCTCAAAAACTTAAGAAAAAAGTATAAATGTGCCTAACTGAGATTCAAATTTTCCAGAAAAATTTACATGGTGGATGGGTGGGGGGTTTAAATTGTGAGGGGGCCCTAGACCAAAAAATACGTGGTTATGAGATGTGGTTTTTTAAGACTGGGTTGGGGGCAGGGGATGGAGGGGGACAGTTTTGAATCACGAGGATAGGGGGGGACAAATGGGGAAACCTTAAATTATTTTAATTAACTTTTTTGATGATAAAAATTAAAGTATGATTTCGAAAAAAGGGGGTCCACAAACCCCTGCATTTCTTTTTTTCTTTACTGTTTTTTTTAAAAGTACATCCTTTTGCTTTAACGTGATATACTAAAAATGCAAATGTTTGGGAGTAGGGAAGATTAAATTTAATAAATGACCCATTTGAGGGGGTGAGAGTAAAACCCCGTTTAGGAAAATTTTTCCCCACTGCGCACCTGCCCGGGATAAACACCGATTCCCTGTCATCAGTCATTGCGGAGTAATGTGTTAAGTGCAGCCAAAAAAAATTTTTGATGTTGTTTGGGCCCCCAAAGAAAAATTAAATATAAGTAAAATTTTGAATTTGGGATATCTATTTTTTATTACACTAGTTCCTTAACAGTTGAAATTTTTTGACAGAAAAAAAAATTGAAAATTTTCCAATTTGGAAAATTTACATTCAATCCAGCCAAAATAAAAAAAATTAAATTTATGACGTTAATTAATTTGCGCCGGAACAAAAATATGGTTCATGATTGATGACGTGAAAAAAAGAAATTATAAAACTTTAAAGGGTGGGGTTTGGGATGCGGGAGGTGGTGTAATTAAAAAACTATTTAATGAAGATAAAAAGTTGTCATTTAAATTCCAGAACAACCCTTAGAGTATTAAAGAAATGTTTAGGTTACCTTTTGAAAAAAATTTAAAACTTGTGTCTACTGGGAAAGTATTTATTTTTTTGGGCCCCAAAAATTGTTTTGCCAAAAAAATCTGAAAAAAACAATGTTTTTTTTTTCTCACCCCCTCTTTCCCACCTTAAAGTTTATTCATTTAACTTTGAAAAAATTATTCTGTCTTTGAAAACCCAAGCTTAGATATTAGAGGGTTTCATTAAAAAAAAAAAAATTTAATTTTATTAAATATTTTGAAAAAATGGAGTGCGAAGTTTTAAACAATTTATTTTTTTTTTTTTTTTTGTGAAATAAAAATTAGGGTACACAACCCATCGAAGGAGGGAAATCTCACTGTTCTCCTCAGGACCTTTTAGTTTTAATACACGGGCGAAGGTAATTTTTTAAAAAGGGGACAACAAAATTATATGTTTTAAAATTTAAGATAAATAAAAAAATTTAAATATTTAAAAAAAAATTTAAAGTTTTAATGAAACTTTGCTTTTTTTTTCATTTAGCCTATATTCAAGAACTACATTCTTCAAAGAATCTAAGAAATTTTTTTTTTTTTTTTTTTTTTATCAATTCTGAAAAATTGATAATAAAAATTTATTATTAAAAGTTTTTTACAAACTTTCTATTAAAGACGTGAAAAATTTTAAAAGTCTAGCTTTAAACATGGCTTTAAAATATAAAAAATTAAAGAGATTTTAGCAATGATTTTTTTTAGTGCAAGTAAAATTTAAAACATTTTATTTTTTCCCGTGTTTTGCCCATTAAGATCGCTTAAAAGCATGACGTCCCCACAAATTGGGAAAAATCCTCCAAAATTTTAAAGTAATACGAAAAAATTAGAAATTTCACATTAAATTAAGGAATTCCTAATTTATCAAAAAAAAAAATTTTTATTACATTCTGCCACGTTCAAAACATAAAAATAATCCTAATTAGATACAAAACGTAACTATAAAGAAAATTTTAAACGTCCCCATTCCAACCCTAAATCTTTAAAGGCCCTATATTAAAAACTTTTAATAGGGAAATTAAGAAAACCCGTTTTGAAAACATAATTTTAAAGTTTAAATAACTAAACCCAATTTGTAAAAAAGTTTTTGGCAAACTTAAAAAAATTCAAAACCCCTAAAAACCCCCCCACTTACTTTGTATTATAATAAAGTCCTTTTTTATATGCGTAACATAAGGAAGTTTTTTAATATTTTAGTAATTTAAATGAATATTCATCTATGGGGTTTTAAAAAACAATAAATATACGTAAAGAAAAAGGAATTTTAAAAAAAAATTTTCATAATATTTTTTTTTAAGCGAAAAAAAAAATTTCCCCTTCTTATAGAGTCTGCTTTGAACCCTAAGCTTCGTCAATGTCCGACCTAACCCCAAAGGGGTGCTATCGGGTGAACAGTTTTTTTGGGCGAAACATAACACCAGACGAATTTTCACCAGGAGGGGATCACCGTTTTTAAACACGGGAAAGGGGGAGATGGTGGTATATGGTTGAAATTTATGGGCCTAGGCTCCCCGCTTTTCGGCGTCCTGTTCTTGAGACAAGGGTGGTGCGTAGCGGAAAATGCAGCACAAGGATCATCGCTTTAGTGTTGCACTGTTTTATCTTTTGGGTGGGATCCTTTTCCGCTCGTCTCCGGTGGGTGAAATTGGGTAAGCGTGTTCTTGTTGACTCTCCCTTTTTTGACCCCTTTGTAGCAATAATTGTAAAACTCCCCCCCTTGTTTCGGGTTTAAAGGGGGGGGGGGGTGTTGTTTGGTCAGCATCGCTGATTTTCCCCTGGTGACGCCTGGCCCCTTTTGGGGAAAGGGTGAAGTACTTGGGGGGTACTTTCGGTGTTTTTGCGTTGTCCTTATTTCGGTCCAGACATTTCTTGGGATATCGGACCCAAAGGGTTGAGGCCCCGCATCTCCCCCCGCTCGTGTCCATCCTGGCGGCCCACCTTTCAAACTGTCGGTCCATTTCACCCGTCCAGGAAAACTGTCTTGGAGTTGAAAACGCCTTTTTTCATCCCTTTTGGCATGTTCCCCACGCGTTCTTTTCCATCACGAAAAGCGGGGAAATAAGGGAAGGGAAAAGACGGGGGTAATGGGAGTTCTCGAGCCCAAATAAGAGACAAGAGTTATTTCACAAAACAGGGACATTATTACCAGAAAAGTTCCCATTCATTAAACTGATTTTTCCTTTTTAAAGACACACCCACAACGCCATTTATTTTTTAAAACCTCACTCTCATACGAGGGCGAATGGCTAAAAAATTTTGACAGGCACTTTGACATACTGCAATAATATAACTGTCACACTTTTTATGGTGTCTTCTCGTCCTATCACCCGGTCCCCAATACGAATTTAATAGGTACGGTCATAGTCCCCATTTAGGCTCCCTTAACTTAAACCCTTTAGATGGAGCCCCAAAACTATTAAAAGTTTATTTTGCCCCGGGGGGCTTATAATTATTTAGGGGGATATCATACTTAACAACTTTCACTTACAAATATTGGAAAAACTTAAACCTACATTTAAATATAGCCTTCATTATCCTTTGGGATCTTGGATTTGTTTCCCTTTTATGACGAAATGAGCGCGTTGCTGCCCCTCAGCCCTCTTTTTGAAGGAGCACTGTGACAGGGGTGAGAACTTAGCACCTCCCCCTGGACCCCCACCACTTGGGCACGCTTTGCAGATCTTTTGTCGATCGCGGGCTCAAGGGGAACCTTTTCATAAAACAAAACTCCCAATTTAAACGAAACGGGAAACCCCCTTTTTATATGCTTAGCCACCCTTTTCTGTCCCCTAAATGGTCCCCAAGACATCTACATTATCCTCCTGGAACCTGTCACTATCCCTAACAGGGGATAATGTCCCCAAAATTAAATAAAGGGGGGGATCATCCCGCCGAGGAACCGGGCCAGGGGGAGCATCCCTTTTATTTGTGAAGGCGGAGTTAAAAACTTTCAAAAAATTAACTCCCTTTCATTTTTTGTTTTACCCGATTTGAAAAAAGGTCGGGCTTGCCCCGGGTTCCCGTTAAACCTTTTTTACATGGTTGGGGTCCCGGGTGGTAGGACGGTGTAAAATGCCTAATGCCCCCCCCAAAGCACTTTCATGGAAAAAAGTGGGTCGGGAAAAAGGCCCTTATCACTCACTTGGTCTTGGGGGCCCAAAAATGCCCACATGTCGCCAGGGGGGTTTTTCAGTGTTTTTGCTTATGTTCCTTTAAAAGGGTCAAAATAACGAATTTGGAAAAAAATCGACCCAAAAGAGAATACAAGGTTACCCAGGTTGATGGGTGATAGGCCCCACATAACAACGAAACCCTTTTTCCCCAAGGGGTTTGGGGTACATGGGGGGAAAAGAAAAACCCAAACCCTTTGGTTTTGGGCCGGTTTTGGCCATCGAAATCATCCATGACTAACCCATTCCTTTAAAGTCCGTATTGCCCAGGGCCCAAAAAAATTCTTTGAGATTTTCTTGACAGTTTTAAAACACCAAGGTGCCTCCAAAAACCGAATCATGAAAAACTTCATTAACACGGGCGAAGACATGGAACAACCCTTTTTTACCTTTTAATGCAAGGTAAATTTCAAGAAGACCCTTTAGAAAATTTTCCCCCCTTGTTCCCCTTTCCTGATCCTTTCCCCAATTTCCCCGGCACCATGGGTCCTGCCCGATGTCCCCGATAGAAAAAAAGGCTCTGGTATCGATTTTAAAGACCAAAGACCGGGGCGTGATTTCCCTTTCCCCAAAGGGGAAACACAGTTTCTGCCATGGTGATAGACGTCCGAGAATTGATTTTTCCCAATGTGGTGGGGAAAAAATTTGAATCGAGATACCCCAAACCCCTTCCCACCGCCTTTTGTTTTGGATGATTCCCCACAGCCGGCCCCTGTTGTCGGTTACATTTCAAATTTTTTCTTCTCTAAATAATCCCCAAACCCTTTTCTCCCCCTTGACAAATGCCAGGCATTCCTTTTTATAGGCACTGTACCTTCTTCCCCTCGGTGAGGTCCGGTAAAGGGAAAGTACGGCCCCAACACCCTCGGAGCCGTTGAGAAAGACAGCTCCCAAGCAAAATGCCGAAAAATCACGTGAAAGAAATGGGATAGAAAGTGGGCTCCCCAATACCCGGGGGAGAAAGTTTACTTTTAGAATCGAAGGGAGAGCCCGTCCCACCCCCAAACGAAAAAAAAACCCCCCCCTTTTTTAAGGTTAAGGGCGCGGATTTCAGAGAAAAAGGGAATGAACCGCTTAAATGCGCAAATCCAATGAAAGCTGCACCCTTAAGTTTGGGCGGGGGGGGATTCAAATGGGGCGGATGCTCAGGATCAATGAAAGTTACCCGAAAAGATAAAATAACCTAGTATTAATTAGACGGTTGCCCAGTTTCCTTTTCCGGGTTATTTTTAAGCCTACTCTCCAAGCGATTAAAACCCTTTCCCCTTAAATGCTTCACTTCAAATCACGAGTCGTATACCACATATTCTCAAGTAGTTTAATACATAATTTAATTTAATATCAGCAAGGACGTGATTAGAAAGCGATCAATCCTGTCCCCAATACTAACCCCCGAGGGGGAGCGATTAAAAATCATACGTCTCCCGGGGTGACAAAAGGGTGTATATTTTTTTTTGATTCCCCCCCAGGGAATTGTAAAACCGATTAAAGGGAAATTAAAATGAATACTTTTGCTCTCCTAGGGCTGAAAAGGTGAGTCATCTCGGCATCGGATAAGGATCGAATGGATTTTTTTGGTTTATTTTTTCTATAATCCCCACCAAACTATAAAACCCTTCCCCCTTTTAGGTAAAATGAACGCGGGACTGGCATAGGGGGAAAAAGAAGGCGTATACCCCTTTGGGCTCTAAATCAAATCGCTCTTGAATACTTTCATCTTGGGGGGGGGGGGGCAAGAATGGACCTGACCTTACCGGAAAATTTTTCCCACCCCAAATTTTACGGAAAAAACATCACATTTTCCCGTCTACTCGTAAACACGGGAAATTCTTAATAACCCCCCTAATTATTTTTTTATCCCATTAGTAAATAGAAGCAATAATAGAAGAACGACATAAAGCAATTTTATTTCTTGGGGGAAATTTGAAGACAATTTTCCGCGATGAATTTAAATTTTCGCAGGGTTTCCACCAAAAAGTTTCCCCCAAAAGAATCATAGGGGGGGGCAGGGAAAACAAAACAAAATTCTTTTCCAGAAAAACCGTTTTTTTAGGGTTACTTTTTCCCCTTATTGCAAATTAAAACTTCCATTTCCCCCCTAAAATGGTTATAAACCATATTTTCAATATGAACTTTCTGTGAACTAAAAATGCATCCAAAAAAGTAGGTTAATAAAGGACCCCTAGACCCTTCTAGCAAACAAAAACCCCCTATTAAACCAACGTAACTTAACAACAGGAGAACAAAGGGAAAAATACTTTTTTTGTGAAGGGCCCCCCCTTTTTACTCACTTTTAAACGTTTCCCGCCGTAAGTCGCTTGTAAAAGCCCAAAAAGAAACGAAAAAACTTAACGCAAGAATTTACTGTCTTTCCCGACTAAAACTCAAGGGGCCTTACTCCCCCGGGGGCAGAAAAAAGGGGCCCAAAGGGGGCATCGCTGCGGCTGAAAAATGCCTATTTGGTGAAACTATTTTGAACTGCCAGGAATTTTTTTTAAGGGACTCTTTTTTGCTAGTAATGAACCCCCCAATATACGGCCAATGTAAAAATTTTTGCCAGGGTGGATGGTTGTATGAAAAATTTTTAAAAAGTTCCCCCTCAAGGGGGGAAACATTTTTTAAAATAAACTCCACCCTCCTCCTCCCCTAGGTTGAATTTTAAAATCTCCCCGGTCTCAGAGATAGCCTAAAAAATAAACCAAATGGTTTGGGGCCTTGAAAAACGCCTCAATTTCCATTTAAAAATTTCCTTCTCTTCCTAAACACAACGATAAAGGGTACGACCTTTTTCCCCATTCCCTGAAAAGCCAATTGTAAACTTCGGAACTAGGTGGGTTTAAAAAACCCAGTTTCCCAAAAAAAATGTAAGGAATTCATATCGTCTACCGCCGAAATTTGCAATTTATTAGCCCCTTTAAAAGAAAAATTAAATGATTGGCACAGGATGACCACACAAACAGGAATTGTTTTTAAACGTCATTTACATTTTACTCTGATTTTTTAGGGGATGTCACGGTGATGATAACTTGAGTTACCGGGGGGGGGGATGCTTTCTCCGAGCCCCTTTTAAACCTAAGTGATTGATTCTGATCGATTGTTCCGAGAGGGGTGGAATGTCAAAAAATATTACATTATCTTTTTTGTTGACTTTCTGAAAGCCTCAGACAGCAGGATCCAACGCCCCCAAGTAGCTTCGGGGGGGAATGTAGTTTTGGCCTTTAGCTCCCGGTGAAAATCTCCAAGTTTAAGTCCATAATTTTCCGATCTGCTGGATTGCTTCCCGGGGGGTGGCCCTGTCGAGGATGAGTTTATGAAACAGTTAAAAAAAACCATTATTTAGTGAAGTTTCCTTTTGCGATCTTAGCAGGTGGCGCGCTTGTAAAAACCAGCCTAAATTAGAGGGGTTCAATACAAAAAAAAAAAAAAATTTTAAATTTTTTTAAAAAATTAGAAAAAATGGAGTGGAAGGGAAACAATATTTGTTTTTTTTTTTTTTTTTTTTGAAAATATTTGGGTAACAACCCCTCCCTAGAAGGAGGGTAATCTCACTGTTTCCCCTTTAGTGACCCAAATTTTGTTTTAATACGACAGGGCGAGGCTAATTAAAAAGGAAAAAAAATTATAGTATCTAAAAATAAGGATAAAAGGAAAATTTTAAAAAGTAAAAAAATTCATGCTTATTTAAAAATTTGCTTTTTTTTTTCATTTGCCTATATTCAAAAATTTTCTTCAAAGAAACAAGATATTTTTTTTTTTTTTTTTTTTAACAAATCTGTAAAAGCTGATAATAACAATCTATTATTATTGTTTTTAAAAAACTTTTTATTAAAATAAGTGTTTTAAAATTTTAAAGTCTGCATTTTAAAAATGGCGTATACAATTAAAAAAAATTAAATGAGAATTTTAGCAATGATTATTTTTGTGCAATCAAAAAGTAACTAACAGTATTTTAGTTCCCTGATTTCCCATTTAAAAAAAAGCCTACGTGACGTTTTCCACAAATTTCGGAAACCTCCAAAAAATTTTAAGTAAAAAGAAAAACTTAGAAAAATTTTCACATTAAAAATTAAGGAAAAATTTCCCAACTTATCATAAAAAAAAAAAATTATTCCATTCTGCCACGTTCAAAACTATGCAATAATTTTAAGTTAGATAAAAAGTTAACTTTTCAAGAATAATTATTAACGTCCCCCATTCCAAAACTAAAACTTAAGGCCCAAATTATAAAATTCTTAATAGGGTATTAAAACAACACGCTTTGAAAACTAATTTTTAAATTTTAAATAACTGAATCCAAGTTGATAAAAAGATTTGGCTAACATTAAAAAATTCAAAACTCGCCTTAAAAAAATTCCCCCCTTCTTTGTATTATAAGTAAAGTCCATTTCATGCGTAAATAAGTGAAGTTATTTAATATTTAGTAAATTAAAAGAAAATTCATCTATGACGGTAAATAACAATAAATATAGAAAGCCAAAAAGGGAAATTTTTGAAAATTACAAAAATTTATTTTTAAGCCCAAAAAAGAATTTCCCTTACATTATAGGTCCCTTTGAAGCCAAGCTTGTCAAAGTCGAGCCCCAAACCCAAATGGTGTATCTTGGTGAACAGTTTTTAAAAGGCGCAACATAACAAATCGGACGAATTACACCAAGGAGGGATCACCCCATTATAAAAAAACAGGAAAGGGGGAAATTTGGGGGATAGGTGCGTTGAGAACATTCTATAAGGCCTAGGGTCTTCCCGCTGTTTTCGGGGTCCATGTTCTTGAGACAAGTGGGGGGCGTAGCGGGAAAATGTGCACTTGGGCACGCTCTTAGATGTTGCCTGTTGTTTTCGTGTTGGGTCCTTTTCCCCCTCGCGTCCCGGTCGGGGAAATTGGGTAAGCGCTTGTTTTGTTTACTCTCCTTTTTTAGAGCCTGAAAAAATAAAAGCTACAGCTTTGGGGTATGGGACTTTTTCCCCTCTAACGGTTTATATGAGGAAAGGGGGGGGGGGGGGAGAGGGGGTTTGGAATAATGTGCAACTAATTCTTTTTTTGTTTCAGAAATACCTAAACGCAAAATTTCAATGTTTATATTAACAAAAAAAAATTTTGTGTAATTATGAAAATTTATGAAAGTTTTCCCTTTTCAAAACCAATAAATACCAAAAACAAAATTTAAATTTTTAAATAAAAAATTATAGCATAAGTGTATTTAATGAAAATTGAATTTTTACATCTTTCATTTTAGATTGAAAAATTACATCATTTTCTAATAGATAAGCAAAATACACGTTCACGTAATTTGACAAGGAAATAAGGAAATTTTTAGATTTTTTTCTTTTATTTCTGTACGATAATAAAAGCTGGGGTAAAATTTCCTTTATTCCCGTACCCGTAGTGGCCCCTTTTATATTTACATACCCCTTTTCCTTTTAAATTTTTTACTCGCCCCTTTAAAAAATTGGATTTAACTCATTTTTCCTAGGCACCCCACCCCTCACTTTAGACCTGTTCCGGGATTTTGATTATGTACTTATTTATTAAAAATATAGTTTGTTGAATTTTTTTTAAATATTGGTTGTAGAGAGAGGAGGGGGTTTTAATTTTTTTGCTGTTCCTTTGGACAAAAACCCGGACCCCAAGAACCCCCCAGATTCAATGGTTGAAGAGCCCAAAAGTAAAATAGTAAAATTATTTTTTAAGTAGTTGAATCGCAAAGGGGACAGCATGTTTTTGTATAATATGTCCCTGGGCAGATATTTTTTATGAATATTCCCGACAGTTGTTTTTTGCATGCCCCGAAACATGTTTTGTATGAAAATGTCCCTGACATATGTTTAGTAAAGCTATGTCCCCGACAGAAGTTTAGTATGAATAGTCCCTGAAGAAAGTTTAGTATGAAAATGTCCCTAACGATGTTTTGTATGAAATGTCCCCGAGTTGTTTATTAGCTAGTCCCCGACGAATTTTTTTATTATGAATATGTCCCCCAACAGCATGTTAGTTTGAAAGGTCCCTAACGTGTTAGTTTTGCTATGCCTGAAGATGTTTGTTAGTATGCCCCTGAACATGTTTAGTATAGGATATGTCCCGACAGCAGTTTAGTATAAATATTCCCTGACATTGTTTATTTAGCTATGCCCCTGCAGTTTTTTAGTTAGTATGCCCTGACAGAAAAGTTTAGTAAAATAGTCCAACGCAGTTTTTTTTTAAATGCCCCCGACAGATTTTAGATAGTTTTTCCCCCTGAAAATTTTTTTAGTATGAATATTCCCTGACAAATTTTAGTATAGCTATGCCCCCTTACAGATTTTTTAGTATATATTTAAAATGCCCCTGACAACAGTTTTTATGAATATGTCCCTCACAGTATGTTTAGATAGATATGCCCCCAACAGCATGTTTGTATTTTTGTCCCGAAGCATTTTTAGTATAAAATTTTCCCCCGACAATGTTTTGTATAATATGCCCCGACAAAAATTTTAGTTAAATATGTCCGACAGAGTTTGTATAGCTTGCCCCTCTGATAGCTTTTTAGTATAGATATGCCCCCTACAGCAGTTTAGTTGAATATGCCCCTGCAGTATTTTTTAGTATAGATAGTCCCCGACGCATGTTTAGTTAGTATGTCCCCGACACATGTTTGTATGATATGTCCCCGACAGCATTTTAGTATTATAGTCCCCGACAGTATGTTTACGGGTTTCCCTCGCTCTGGAAAGTGGGGGAAAGTCGGGGGGGAAAATATTTGTCGGGGAAAAGTCGGGGAAGTTTTTAAAAAGGTGGGGAAAGTCAGGGAATACAATTCAGTTTCAGTCACTTAGAAAAAACAAAAAAAAATTTTTTTTCTTTTTACTGCGTCATAACCCCACTGCCCCAATGAAGAAAGCTAGGGAATTTCCACCCAAAATTCCCCTAACCAAAATTTTTTTGGTAGTTTTTTATTTCAGAATGTGAAGCAGGGGTCCCCTGCCTGCACATGCCCAAATTTTTTTAACTTTAGTGATCACTTGTTTTTGTTCTTGTTCAAGGTTTGTCATCGTTATAGTTTGATACAGTGCAACCCGGAATGATTAGACTACACCAGCAATGTCTAAAAAAAAAAAACCGTTTTTAACCAGCTCTGGCTAAGCCCAGACCATTTTCCTGAATTCTCATACTGGATAGTGGTGTTGAAAGTAATAAGCTGCAGGCATTTTGTAAAGTGTGCAAAAAAATTATAAACTTAAGTAATATGGAAAGCAAGCATTAGCTTCCCATGCAAAAGGCCCAACTCATATCAAAACTCTTGAAACTTTGACAAATCAACGCTCTCTGTTGACTTTTTTTTCAAAAAAGTCAAGTGATTCAGGTTCATCGAGCTCCCCATTTCAAGAGAATCTCTGGACACAAAGACATTCTCCCTAGTGATGATTCTGCTGGTTGCCGAAGAGTTTTTCTGTTTCATCGAAAATCGTAACGTCGCAGAAGGAAGCTGTTGCTAAAAGTGAAATTAGTGTAGTGCCTCAAAGAAACCATAACACTTTTGTTATAAAAGATGATATAACAAAGGGCCCAAAGTCATTTGGGCTATGCAAGTTGTTGACAAAAAAATGTCTTTCAATTCGTGCAAAATTTAAGTACAATTTTTCAATTGATGTTTCCCGAGTGGTTCCATTGCCAATGCCTTTCCCCTTGGTGGTAACAAGGCTGCATACTTCATTGTGCATGGCTTGGCTCCATTCTTTCATAATAATTTATTTGGACCGCCTAAAATCTGTAACAAACTTTGTAATTTGTTTTGATGAGGCATTGAATAAAGTTATTCAAAGAGGACAGATGGACATTGTAATTAGATCTGGGACAAGGAAAATCATAAAGTCATCAGTCGTTACTTAAACAGTGTGTTTTTCGATAGGAGCACTGCTGAAGAATAACTGAAGCATTTTCTGGATGGTATTTCTCCTCTTCCACTCTCTAAGTTGATACAAGTGTCAATGGATGGCCCAAATGTCAATTTAAATTTTATAACACTTCTTCGGAACACCTCAAATCTGTAACAGACAATGAAGTATGTAGTTTGCTAAATCTGGGAACATGTGGGCTTCATGTTGTTATGGTTCCTTGAGAACAGGAGTAGGTCTGTGATTGGGATATAAGTAGCTTATTACGTACTTTGTACTACCTGTTCACTGACTCTCCAGCTCGTCGAGCATTTTTCACCCAGTTGACAGGGTGTACAACTTTTCCATTGAATTCTGTGGTGTGCGTTGGTTAGAGGAATGCGAAGTGCTTTCAAAGGGGCATTACAAATTTGGGACCATGTTATTAATTTTCTCAAAAAGCAAAACTTCCTAAAACAAAACCTGTAGAGACACTGAAAAGAGCACCCTGTGATCCATTCCTAAAGTGTAAACTAGCGTTCTGCAAGACAATTGCAGATGAATGTCAGCTTTCCCTTTGCAACGGTTCCAGACATCAAAACCAATGACTCCATATCTTTTTGAAGCTGTAGAGAAACTTCTAAATACCTTATGAATCGTTGTGTGAAACCTGATCTTATGAAGTGCACGGTCCAAAGTTACTGTTTTTGACACAAAAAAATCAGAAAATTTGATCCTTAGCAAAAAAATTGATATAGGATTTGCAAACAAAACGTTTGTTAGGAGAAACTGCGAAACACAGTAACAGAAAGACAAAAATTAGAATTTATTACATGAGTGCCGCAGTATGTTAACCACCATGATTGCAAAACTACAAGAAAAAAGTCCCTTAAAAAAGAAAGGGTGTGAGAGGTTTGTCTTCATTGGATCCTTGTGGTTATTCAAATTCACCTCAACTGGCCCAGAAGGAATTTTTTTTTCTTTTGGGGGAACTCAACCATGCCAACATCATAAATGATTTCTGGCTGAAAATGCCCAAAAAAGAATACTTGCATTTTTGCAACCTCAAAAAAATCTGAGCTTAAGAATATTCGTCCTTGTGATCAGTTTAGTGATGAAGTAGGACTTGACACTATTTATGGTAGCTTTCTAATAGGAAAGCAAACTACAAACATCTTGGGAAGTAATAAGATTTGCCTTGTCTTGTCGCATGGGGGAAAGCAACTGTTGAAGGTGGTTTTTCAGTCAATAAATCTTTACTGGTTGAAAACATGCATGAAAAGACAGTCATTGCACGCGTTTACATTCATGATGAGATACAAAAGCAGGAGGGATTAAAAATATACACATTAGCAAAAAGATTTTGGATTACGTGAGAGGGGCCGGAAACGCATCATGAATACTTAGGATGAAGAACAAAGAAAAAAGTGAAAAGCAGAAGAAGGCAGAAAAGAGGAAATTGATATACAAGTTTTAAGATTTAGAAGGAGAAAGAAAAAATTAATGATGGGCAACTGAAGGAAAGAGAAGGGATAGAGTGGAGTTTCAAGAATGAGAAGAAGCGCTTCACTTTATTAATATAACTAGTTTCTTATTGTATACTAAGTATAATTTTAATAAAATAAAATTGACTTGAGACATGAATAATATGAAAGCAGACAGAGTTCCTGTTGTAAGCTATCAGTTCAGGAAATGTACAGTTTAGGTAAAATAAAACTGTAATGATACCCAAAATCTTTAGTATGTTCTTAGTGGCCTGTTATTTTAAAACGTATATTCTGCCATGATACCAAAGGGAATCAAGTTTGTTACAAATTTTTGATAGGGATTATTTTTCCATCATTTTCCCTCAACTGATTGGCAAGATTTTCTGCTTTCTTATTCTTCCATGAGAGGTGAGGCAAGGTCGGCTGTAAGGGGGGAGGAGGCCGAAATAAATTTATTTAAATTAATATTTCCGTGTATAGTACCTAAAGTTATAATGGAAATTTTTGAGAAATTGGCAGGGAACTTGGGAAAATAGTCAGGGAAAGTCAGGGAAAAGTCAGGGAGAATATTTTTTACAAATACTGTGGAACCCTTGGGTTTTGTATAGATATGTCCCGACCAGCATGTTTAGTATAGATATGTCCCTGACAGATGTTTTGTATAGCTATGTCCCCGACAGCATGTTTAGTATAATATGTCCCCGACAGATGTTTAGATGAATGTCCCGACAGAAAGTTTTTAAAATATTAAAAATTGTTATGTCCCTACAGCAGTTTAGATAATATGGCCCGACGAATTTTAGTTAATTTCCTGACAGCTGTTTAGTTAGATAGTCCCAAGGCG
>JBCFYV010004949.1:0-17067 GCA_039000515.1 Timema cristinae
GGGGATTTTATCAGAATACCCTCGTTACACGTTTTTTTTTAAGGTGCTACAGCTTCTAAAAACAAATTATGTCAAAAGCACAGATTGAGGCCCTGATAGAAAATTATATTATCTATCCAACCATATAAATGTGCATAGTCCTAGACCCTAAAGATCTGAGCAATTTGGCCAAAATTTTGGAAGTACGGGATTTTATTCAGGAAAATACTCGTTTCCACGTTTTATTTAAGTCGCTACAGCTTCTAAAAAAGAATTTGTGTCAAAGCACAGAGTGGGCTCTGATATTATTTTCAATTCTCTATCCAACCATAATAAGTGAACAGAAGGCCTAGACCCTGAAGTTCTGAGGAATTTGACCAAAGCTGAGAAAATACTGGATTTTTTTCATAAAAATCCTTGTTTACATGTTTTTTTAAGGCGCTACAACTTCCAAAACCAAATTTGTGTCAAGAGCACAGAGCAAGGCCATGATCGGAAGTTCAATTTTCTATCCAACCATATAAGTGTAATAGGCCTAAACTCTACAGAACTGAGCAAATTGACCAAAGCTTGAGGAAGTACAGGATTTTTTTCATAAAAATCCTCGTTTACACACGCTTTTTAAGGCGCTACAGATTCTAAAATCGAATGGATGTCAAGAGGGAATAACGGGACCCCGATAGTAAATTCAATTTTCTATCCAACTATATAAGTGTTCGTAGGCCTAGACCCGACAGTTCTGAGCAATTATACCAAAGCTTGAGGAAGTACGAGATTTTTTCAAGAAAATCCTCCTTTACACGCTTATTTAAGGCGCTAACTTGACCAAACAAGAATTTATGTCAATATTACAGAGCGAGATCCTGATAGGAAATTAAATTTTTCTATTTAACCATTTAAGTGTGCATAGTCTAGACCCTAAAGTTCTGAGCAATTTGACCAAAGCTTGATAAATTACGGATATTTTCATAAACATCCTCGTTTACCAACGTTTTTTTTATAAGCCACTACAGCTACTAAAACAGAATTTTTGTTAAGAGCACAAAGCGGTGCCCTGATTGTAAATTCAATTCTCTATTCAACCATATAAGTGTGCATATGCCTAGACCCCAATGATCTGAGCAATTTGACCAAAATTTGAGTAAGTACGAGATTTTTTCAGGAAAATCCTCCTTACACGTTTAGATAAGGCGCTACAACTTCTAAAACAGAATTTATGTCAAGAGCTTAGAGCGGGGCCCTGATAGGAAATTAAATTCTCTATTTAACCATATAATGTGAATAGTTCTGGACCCTACACTTCTGAGCAATTTGACCAAAGTTGAGGAAGTACGGGATTTTGGTGAGATTTTCAATATGCGTTCTAGCGCCTCTCAGCGTGTCCTGAACTACTTTGGAGGCGAACTCCTACTCATTTTCTAGATGGTAGAAGAGATTATAATTCTCTCCTGATGTTTTTATTAGTAAAAGTGTGATTATATGTTTTTCTTGCTATCACAATTATATTATTCATGCTGCACTCTAATCTTAATTACTTTAATGGTGACAATACCTAAAAAATATCGCTGCTTGTAAAAAAAACCACTATGTTGTGGCCACATGTTATAAATGTTTTAAATTAAGCAATTGCTGATTGTCAATAAAAAAAACTAGCAATAAATGATGTTTTTTATTTTTTTAATCCCTGGACAAAGTTGGTTGGAGAATCAGGAAGGAGATGGCAACATTGTTATATTTATTATAAATGGTTGTGACTTTAGATTGCAACCCAAAGAGAAAGTAAAAATGGTTTATTTTTTTATTTTTAACTTTTCAACTTATCCATAATGTTTGAGACTAAGCTTCTAAGCTAAATAACTTTTATTTATAGGATAGGAGAGGGGGTTTTGGGTGTGAAAGTTAAAACAAAAATATGAGAGTTTATAGTATTTATTTATTTACACAAATAAAAGTTTTTACAAATATAGCTCAAACCAAGAAAAGTATACTTGGAATATTTATTTATTTACAAAAACCAATTTTTACAAATATATCTGACACCATGATCAGGTATATACTTGGAATTTTATTCACACAAATAAAAGTTTTTACAAATATAGCTCAAACCATGAAAAGTATACTTGGAAGAGAAAATGATACTAATAAAGACATGTAAACATTGTTTTAAATATTATTCATGTAATTATTTCTAATAGATTTTTATTTTTAATGTACCTGCTTGAGGAGCTCCGTTAAATAACAATAATAATGCAATTTATAAGACTAATTAATTGTAGTATTTGTAATGATACAAACTATTTGTAACAGTTAATAAAAAATATTATTTTACAGAGACAAAGTTTGTTAGGGGCCTAGTTAATTAAAATAAAATAGAGGGGAAAAAATATTCTGGAGATAAAAAGAATTGTTATGTCCAAAAGGTGAAAAATCAATTATTATTCTATAATATTTCTGATTGAAATATGGAACCAAATAATGCGTACTATGGTTTATTCATAAAAAAACACATAATTTTTTTGACCACAATAACCAATCTGTAAATATTGTAACAAAGTTCATTTAACCTTTCTTTAATATTATTTGTTTTATTAGTAAAAATGATTTCTGTTGGTAGGCCTGATTTATTTTTGTTGTGAAGAGGGCATTTACCGCTCCTAGCGGACAATTAAGAACTAATTTATTTTAAGCCTCTGTTAAAATTCAATATTCCTTTTTATATCTCTTGTAATATCTATTTGTAAGCTCTGCAACGGTCCATAACGCTATTTCAAACATTCTTTAACTATATTGTGGGCTGTGGATGAACTCATACTTACCTGGAGGATTAATTACCATCTAATATTTTCACGTGGTATGGGATGAAACCAGCTAATGGTGCAGCCGACGGGAGTAAATACTCGGCCGGTCATCACTGCGCTTGCGCGGGCCGAGAAGCAGCGAAGATGCCCGACACTCCAACTTGTGTGGATGTCTGACTACCCCACCCCGCAAGCCTCTCTCACTCCTTCAGCGACAAACCCTCTCGTACGGGGGGAGTGAGCATCATGATCATATGGTTTGAGTTGATGGATTCCCGCCCGACCTGAAAATTGTATGTTTTGACATTACCTTTCAGCATTTTCTACTTCACCAAACCCGTCTTATTTTGACGACCTTCCTGTTCTTAATTAATTGATTTTTCTCACCATTTCCCTTATATCACTGACCCGTGTTTTTTTATCTTATCTTATGCATCTGGAGGGGCCTTATCAAAGCCCGCTAAAATGAGACCAGGAATTGGAAAAGGCGGAGAAGAGAGGGTCGGCGCCAGAAGTTGTGAAGGAAGATGGTGGGTTTTGGATTTGGGCTCCAGATCAACGCGAGTTTTAAAGGGCAAATTGCAAAGTAACTACGATAAATCGTGGCCTAGGGGAAGGAGGGACGGCCAATCTTCGTGAAGCAGCGTTTGTGGCCGTCCGGACAATTACCCTGGGAGTTACGGACTTTACAAAATCCAGGACTGCCCGAGTACTCCGAGATTCCTACCACCACCCTAAACGAGTGAATAATCCAACTTGGGGACTAGATCGTGGTCGTGAGTTCCGGACAATGCAAGGCCCCAGTTTTTTTTTTTTTTTTATGCTTTTTTTTAAAATTTTGTTTTTGTTGTTATTGATTGTAAATGCGTTATTTTTTTTTTTTTTGTCCCCAAAAGTCGGGAAATGCTATTTTTGTTTTTTTTTGGGTTTGTGTCCAATTTTCCCTTTTGTGGATTAGTATTATAAAGTCCCTTTGACGTCTGGTAGGTAGGGCCCAAATTTTAATTTTAAATTTTTTTTCTCAAATTAAAAGTAAAAATTTTTAATTTTCCCCACAGTTTAAACCCCCGAGAATTTTTATGATTTTTTTATTTTATATATTCATATACTTTGCGTTTCAAAAAAAAAAAAAACCCCATCCATTACACTTTGGGGAGTGGAGATCCCCTTTGGGTCACCCTTTTTGGCCCCTTTAAACCCGGACGGGCCGTGGAGACCTGTAGCAAAAATTTTCGGTGTGTAGCGGGGGGAGGGAACTTTCAAGGGGGCAGTCTGATGAAAATAGTTCCTTGCTCAGGGTTTTTAAACCCCCCCCGGGACACCATGAAGATTTTTTTTTCAAAAATTTTTTTCTTTCTCTTTTTTTTAATTATTAGTCTCAACACTGGGCTTGATTTCATTTTGTGAGCATATTTATTACAATATAAACTTTAAATCAAAATTTTACTAATATATTTAAAAAAAAATTTAAATTTTCATAATAAATTTTTTGTAAATTACCAGAACTTATTTGATTTTTTTTTTAAAATAGGTTATTCGGGGACGCGGCGTTGGCCTAAAAGGCATTTGGCCTAAAAGGGATTTGGCCTAAAGGGATTTGGCCTAAAAATGAAACCAAAAGTCATTTGGGCCCCCAAAAAAGTAAATCTAAGCAAGTGGACCTCCGAAAAGCCAATGGCTGCAGCAGAGGCCAGAGGGATAAATCTGACGAGCTTTGGTTAGTAAAAAATATCTCGCCACTAGGATCGCTTGTGTTCTCCAACACCAAAAAGTGACACTATTATAGCCTATAGCAAACAGACGTGACTCAAGTTGGCCCGCCACATTGCTGAAAAATAATCTTTTTTGTCTAATCGTTGTGCTCTATTTGTGCTCATATGTGCCCGAACATGAACGTTAGTGCTGTGAATCTAGGCCCTTTAGATAACATTTAATGAAGGCGATCCCACTAGAGGCTCAAGCTAGCACGCCACATATTGAAAACCAAAACATAACACAAAATTTTGTTCTCGCCATTATTTTGTGCTTAGTTTTGTGCTCATATGTTCCCGAATATTAACATTTGTGCTCTAAAATTGGGCATGCATATATAACATTTAATGTGACGGGATAGGTTGAGCCTTCCATATACCATAACATGTAGAAAATTTGAGTTCAAGCTGGCCCGTCACATATTGAAAACAAAACATAACAAAAATCTGTTTTCACCATTCATTTAAGATTATTTTGTGCTCATATGTGCCCAAAAATGAGTATTTGTACTCTAAAATTAGGCATGCTATATAACATTGAATGTGGCGGCTATGTTGACCCTTCCCAAATACCATAACGTGTAGAAAAATAGAGTTCAAGCTGGCCCGCCACATTTTTAAATATTAATTTAACAAAATTCTGTTTTCACCATTCGTTTAAGCTTCGTTTGTGCTCATATGTGCCCGAAAATGAATATTTTTCTCTAAAATTAGGCATGCTATATAACATTGAATGTGGCGGGCTAAGTTGAGCCTTCCCTATATCATAACATGTAGAAAATTTGTGTACAAGCTGGCCTGCCACATTAAAAAAAAATCAAAGTTTAAAAATTCTGTTCCCGCCACTCGTTTGTGTTTTATTTGTGCTCATATGTGCCCAAAAATAAACAATTTTGCTCTAAAATTAGAAAAATATAGAGAACAATTAAGGTGGCGGGCTATCTTGAGTCTTCCCTATACCATAACCTGAAAGAAAAATTGAGTTCAATCTGGCCCGTGACTTTTTCAATATCAATAAAAACAAAATTCTGTTTTAACATTAGTTTAAGCTTTGTTTGTGCTCATATGTGCCCGAAAATTATTATTTGTGCTCTAAATTTAGGCATGCTATAAAATATTTAATGTGTCGGGCTAAATTGAGACTTCCCTATACAACAACATGTAGAAAAATTGTGTTCAACCCGACCCGCCACATTTTGAGATATAAATGTAACAAAATTCTTTTTTTCACCATTCGTTTTTATTTCGTTTGTGCTCATATGTGCCCGAACGTGAACTATAGTGCTGTGAAACTAGGCTTTTTAGATTAACAATTAATAAAGGCGATCCAACTAGAGCTCAAGCAGCCCACCACATTAACTGTTTTCTAGATTTCTAATTTTAGAGCACAAATGTTTATTTTCGGGCACATATGAGCACAAAAAAAGCACAAAATAATGGCGAAAACAAAATGTTGTTATGTTTTGTTTTCCAATGTGTGGGGGCTATCTTGAGCTCTAGCTGGATCACCTTCAATAAATGTTATTTAAAAGGCCTAGGTTCACAGCACTAACGTTCATCTCAGGCACATATGAGCACAAACGAAATAAAAACGAGTGGTGAAAACAGAATTTTGTTACATTGATATTTAAAAAATGTGGCGGGCCAGATTGAACTCAATTTTTCTACAGGTTATGGTATAGGAAGACTCAAGTTAGCCCGCCACATTAATTGTTCTTTAGATTTTTTAATTTTAAAACACAAATGTTCATTTTCGGGCACATATGAACACAAACGGAGCACAATGGATTGACTTAAATAAATTTTGTCATGTTGTGCTTTTCAATATGTGGCGGGCTAGCTTGAGCTCAAGTTGGCCCGCCACGTTAAATATTTTCTAAATTGGCCAGTTTCACAGCACAAATGTTCATTTCGGGCACATATGAGCACTAATATAGCACAAACGATTAAAAAAAAGAAAAATTCAGCAATGTGGCGGGCCAACTTGAGTTACGTTGCAAACAGGCTACATCTTCTCTTTCTCTCTTCTCCGTCGCACTCTACAAGAGACGTTGAAGGGTGGGATTAGGTAGCAGTCCTTTCCTCCCTCCATTCCTAATAATAGCAAACGACCTTGAAGTAAAGAAAACAAAACTTCATTGTTCCCTGGCAACTTTCCTTAGGTTCTTTTTCAACCCACTAACATAATTTGTTTTGAGATTCACGATTTGTAGCAGGTACCTCTGTCTTGCTTCATCCTTTTTGTATATTTTGTGTAAAGTTTAGTGATATCTATTTTTTTTTAAAACGTACTTGATCTTCTTTTTTGAAAGAAAGATTTTTTTCTATAAAATAATGAATCGAGGACAAAAATGTGCATACCGCGGCTGCTCAATTACACGGTGTACGATGGTAATTTTTCCTAAATTGTGTCACGCTATTTCCATGCAAACGAGGGAACTTCTCATAATTCTCTCTTCCTCATACCTACCTTCTATTTGCTACTAAATGGTGAAATAATTGACTGGCGTGAAGATACAATGAAAAAACAACATTACTAGAGCTTACTCTATTTACTTGAAAAACATATTTTAGACAGTGAAAATACATCATATTCAAATATAACCAATGTACATTTTTGTATAATTATAATTAATTTTAAACTTGAATTAACATTTTTAAGATAAATACATAACTTACTATATTGACTTAATAATATAAAATGAGAGACTCCTTTAACACACTGGCTCAAAAAGTATTCATTATTAACATTATATATATATAATCTAAACCTTTTTTAAAGGGTGTTGTACTAAAATTTTAGTACCCTTTAATTAAATAAAAGCTAATGGATATACTTTTTGATTTTTTCACTTGACGAGAAAAGTTTATAAAAACCATTTGAAAATAACTATCATATTTTAAAAATTAATTATATCTATGATAAAATGACTTCTCACTAAGCGTTTACTTAGAACCAGTGGCGCACTCAATGGGGTGGAGAAAAACGGGGCACCTTCCCCAATGACCCCTAATAATTTCAATACAATCATAAATTATTTACTTTATAACTAAAGCATAAGACACAGAAGATGATCGTATACATAGGCTCCTTTTTAAGACTTGGTTTAAGACTTTATATTCAAAACACACACACACACATATTAAAAGTGCCACTTATATTCTCATTTGAGAAAATGCACAACCATAGTAGCTTCCATACATTGTATACAAGAAAATGTATATAGCTAGTACCCACCATTCTGCTAATTATGTTCGTTTTAGTTTTTAAGTCTCTTAAACACAAGATATGGGTTATTACACCGAGGACTTCGTTTATAGAGACTTCAGAGTCACTCGCAACCCACTCAATTTCGGTTAAAATTAATACTAAAGTACTTCGAACTGACAAATCTACCAGAGAGTGTTATTCAACACATTAACAATATATTGAACTATAGACCAAGGGTCTCACATTTTAGACCGAAGGAACCTTTTTGTACCAGAAAAAATGAATGGCCGAACTCTCATAAAATATTTACACTAGTATTATGATCATTCAATAAATACATTTAAATCTCACAAGTCTTTTATAATTTAATACTTGAATGAATAAAAAAGAAGAACTACACTACACGCCGACCTCCACGTCACTCAAAAACAAGTTATATTTTGAGTGCGATGACTTATGAGACCCGGTAGCTTACAGCGTTAATACCAACGTACCAGTTTTTTATTTGTTTACAGAGGTGTAAAATTTTTTTTTTCACGTAAATAGAAACATTTTGTTAACAAAACATAAACCGTACTAAATGTTGATTTCAATACACAGTCCGACACTTTATCTCAGTTGGTAGCGTACTTGCATACTGAGCTAAAGGTCCCGGTTCGATTCCCGAATGTCCGAAAACCGTATCATTGGTTGACTGTGCTTTCCCCTTTCACAATGATGAATTAACTGTCAGGGGGCTGGATGTTGTATTTGTTCTAGATTTAAGTTAGTTTGTCAGACTCTGAGGAAATAATCTACATTCTACGGTGTGTCCTGTCGCTTAGTTTTATATCGAGTGTCACTCATTGAGGTGAACTGGAAAAGAGGGAATGGTTGATAGGGTGGGGTATTAGCACATTTTACTCCCCACCCCTCCCCCCATCGAAATGTGCCTTCCTCCAGTTTGTTAAACTTCCCTCTGATATACTTGAGTTTGAAGCTGAAAGATGGTTTGCATCAAACTTCAAAAAGATTCTATAACAATCTATTATTATTTCTAAATGCTTAAAGGGACACCCCAAATAGCTTTTAGTGGCAGTTTCATTTTCAAATATTTTCAACTGGCTTGGAGTCAATCTCCTAAAAACTCCAAAAAAATAGTATTTTTACAAACTACCTCGCCCGACACTAATAAAGCTTCACCGATACTCTTGATAGTCATCACAATAGTTTTTTTTTTCATTGTGACTTACTACCCGTTTGAGTTGTACACATACATCAATTTACCCTAATGAACCAGGAATGAGGAAGGTGACTTTTTAGATTGACTGTACCTACATTTGCGTATATTGAGAGTGGGAACAATTTTAGGGAAAATACCCTTGTTACACCCGGCTGGGAATTGAACTTCAATTTAGGGACAACTTTATTTACAACTGGGGGGGGGGGGGCAGGGGGGGTTATAGGTGGAGGACACACATATTATCTCCAACTTTTAGGGGGGCATATATTATTACTAACTTATATAACATAAATGTAACTGAATCTAATATTACCCTTTAAATATATAGTTTTTACACACTCAGTTGAACATTAATATAAATTCAAGATTTTCACTATACTACAAATTGGTTTATGAATAGGCCTATTTACAAGAGGGTTAATAAATTTATATTGAAAAAGTTAACACATAATTTAAGTGAACATTTACGTCACCAAATATCTTAATGCTTTCATTAACTTGCGTACTATATACATTTGTTCATGTACTACAATAAACTATGTTTCTTGTACAAAAACATATTCATGTGTGTCAAACAGCCACGTGATTTATTAAATTTAGAAATAATGTTTCTAAAGTTATGTTTTAAGATGGCACGGATATCATAAAACTATATCCACCTTGCATGGGGAGATTTTTCTTATAGACTACGGTCACATTAATGAAGCAAGATCGATTTGTTTAATAAGGTTATAAAATGCATATGTGAAATCTTGCAGTTAAGTAAACTATTTAAACAAATCATTAAATTCACTATAGAAGGGGACTTTTCCATAAAGTAAAACTATTGGGGTGACATGTTTACCCGCCATGAAATCACTTACTATTTGTTTCGTAATTCTAATATAATGCTAGATTCACGGGTGATATTTTCCCCTTGGATAACATCTCGGAGACATCACAAATAAGGGCGATTTTAATTTGCTTTTTTAAGGAAAGTACAGCAGGAAGGGCTGAAGGTCTTGTTCATATTCATCAGGTGAAAAAATGTTATGAAACAAATAAAATACGAATCATGACTCCATTTTCATCTCGTTCAGAAGGGAATACATCTTCATCTGACATCAGAATCTTTAGGGAAGTCATGGTGTATAACACCATATCTCTTAAGATTACTTTATTGCATACGGCAACAGTACAATGCTCTACCGGCATTTTTTTAGTATCGGTATGACACTTTTCGTAATCCTTCACGCATAAATAATAAGAAAGTTTACAATAAACATACAAACATTTACTATTCATATTGACTTTGGAAGCATACTTGACATAAATAAGAAGTTAGTAACGAGCGCAAACCCGCCTCGGTGGCGTGGATAGCTAGCGCGCTAGTCCCTGTTGAGCTCAACTGCTGAGGGCGGGGAGATCGAGGTTTGAATCTCGTCGGGTGAACTGGGGGTGTTTTTCCTAAATGGTTTTCCACTCTCCCTCCACGCAAATGCAGGTTTACTTCCTCTATTCAACCTTCCCTAAATTTCCCTTTTCCATTAGCATAATTAGTACTTAGGGGTATAACACGAACGGGTAGTAAGACGTGGTGATAAATAATAATAAAAAAAATAAGTGCGGCACTGCACAGTCACATTGATCTGAACAGAAGCAAGCTTGGCTAGGTCACGATCAGACGTTACAGCAGCGCTGCGTGTTAGGGTAGAGTGAAGTGCTGGCCGGTAAAGTGAACGAGCCTTCCCTACAACTCTAGTAGCCTTAGTATAAGGAAGGACCCATCAAGATGATCAAATAAATCTTAAAATTTGAAATGTCTCAGTAGTTGAGTAATGGGGAGAGTAAGGGGGAGTTTGGGAGGTCAACATTTCCAAAACTAATATATTTTATTACTTCTCTCTATTGTAAAGAATTTAAATTTATTAATTTGGTTCGGGAAACAATAATAATAATAATAATAAATAAATAATAATATAAAAATAATTATAATTATAATAATAATTATAATAATAAATAAAATAATAATTCTTATTATTTAAAATTGCATTCTGAGAAATAGTGGTGATGGAGTATAATAGAGAAAAAAACTTTTTGAGATGAGGAAAAAAATAAAATGTTGACAGATATATATAAAGATACATCAAATCCCAGATATCCAAAATAACATTAGACTATAAATTTCTCAAAGTGGGTTGGGGAATGGGGTTCAAAATCTACAAAATTAATAGAAACTACTACATCTCAGTGCAGTGTCGTTAAAAATTGAATTTTGGCATGCCCGTAAATACACAACTCCAAATAACTAATAAGTCTGAACATTTTAAAATGTAACTCCATGAAATCAAGGGAGGGCGAGGGGGGTTATAAAAAAAAACCTTTTTTCTATAGTTGAAAATCGAAATTTGGCTGGCAGGTAGAAGTACATCTATAGATAAAGAAACTTTTCTTAAAACTATGTGTTTAAATGGAGTTAGAGAAATTATAATTGGGAGGAGAAGGAAAAATTTTCAAATACCAATAGAAACAATTACTAACAGAAACAATTTTTTTGATAAGCTGAGGTGCTTAGTACTAGAGTGATTCTTTCAAATTAATTCATGTCTAGTTAGTAAATTTAAATTTTTCTATTTGGTGTTCATTTCAACAATGTCTCCGCGTAAGCGAGCAAATATTGATGCAAAGACTGCATATATATAAAATAGATTTTACTACTTATAGGTAGTAGTTAATTTGTGGCTTCATCAACACACAAAGTTCTCGCCTCATACGTGTCTGAAATTGTATTTTTGGTAGTTAGATTAGGGTTTCTCAAACTGCGAGGCGCGAATGGATTTCAGATGAGATGTGAACCAATTTTTCACTTCTTTCGACTTGCTTAATTATGATAATTAAAATTAATTAATATTCTGTTTGGCCTATGAAGCATTTAAAATTAATTATTATCTTACAAAACTTTACTATTTTTAATAAACTTCTACAAAGATCTTATCAGAAAATAAAGAAATCAATTAAATAATAAATGTCTCATTTTTGTATTTTAACGTAAAAGAGTTATTTTATTCTAAGAATAAAGTCTTAACAATTACTTTTAATGTTCATATAAGGCTCAAGAGCATAGAGTTTGAGAAAACTGGTTTAGATGATTTGCTAAAAATAAAATAATTTACCCAACTTAAATGTGAGCGAAGCCGTGGGCAAACTCGAGTAAGTTAATATGATTATAAAAAATGAATGATTGATTTATTCATTTAGCAAAATTAATAGACAAATAACTTAGAAAGACTGATAAAAAAATACTTTGGCACTTAAAAAAAATTCAAAATTCAAAATAAAACAAAATTATTAAAATGGTTGTGACCACATGTATGTGCTAATGAATAAAAAATGGAACGGGTACAAAACTTTTTATTTCTGTACAAAATGGGACAAAAACTAGTAGGCTACAAAACCTTGGCAATGTAAAAAGTTCAACATACAAAAGTGGTACTACAGGTTAATGGACGTGCTGCCATACCTTGGAAGTAGTAAATTTACATACTTACATATTTTGAAACGGCAGTATATACTATTTAACTAAACACTACACACCTCGCCATCTATTAGCAAACAATACAAATCATAACGAATGTTTCCGGAGACAGCAAAACATTTTTTTAATAACTTTACAAAAAGTCGTTTGGCCTAAAGGCATTTGGCATAAAAGGCGTTTTTTCCTAAAGTCATTTGGCCTAAAAGGCGTTTGGCCTAAAAGACATTTGGCCAAATGATGGGTACCCGGTTATTCTTATAGATAATGAAAAACTAATCCCTGATTTTCATTTGAATTCAATTCTCCTGGTTAATTAAAAAAAAATTCAAACTTTCTATATATTGTCGTAAGTAAACTACGCTTAAATTAATTTATTTAGATAAATAAAGAAACTGTAATTTTGATGATGTGAAATAATTCCCTCGATACTAATTTTGAATCCTATCACTTAAACATTTTTTTTAAATATTCAAATTAATAAAAACAGTTTTACAAATATATTTCACACCATGAAAAGTATACTTGGAATATTTATTTACAAATATAGCTTACACCACTAAAAGTGTGCTTGGAATATTTTATTTCATAAAACAAATTAGCCACTTAAACAACAAATAAATTTAATATTCCCAAATATATTTTGATGTAATAATATATAAATCTTTTACAAAAATTTACAAGTAATACAATTATGAAGGCCTTGAAATTATTTTAAATATCATTTAATGTTCACAAATATATTTTGACGAAATAATATATAAAATTTACATAAATTAATAGGTTGTTACGCTCTAAATATTTTGGTAAAAATAATGGGGCATCAAATTGCGCATCACGGCGTCTACATCAAAATCATTGGTCGGAGTTTTATTTGAATTTAAAACTGCTGAAGGGGATGCTATTGTTATTATCGGTATATTATTGTCCATTGAAGGTCTTGGAATTCTAGTTCTGTTAGGCTGCATTGCGCGCCTCCTGCCAATACGCCCGGTTCGAACCCCAGAAGGCCACGCGTTTGAAAGGGGGGGGAGGGTAATCTGAGAGCTGAAATACCTGGAGACCGTAGGTCTTGGAACGTGGGTGGTAGCGCGTCCTGGGGTGCCTGACGGTCCTGCGTGTCCTGGAGGAACCAAGTCTTTGGCCTCCGGAGACTGTATGTCAGGGATTGGGACGGAGACCCACACGTCCTCAGGAGTAACGGTGGTTGGAGGCAACAGCTCTCTTGAAGACCGTCAGCAGACAAAGTTGGCCAGATAGGCGACCATAGCCTCTACAAGGCTATCCGCCAACCTCAGACTTTCCTGGTCTGCGTGATTTCGCCCACCTGCACTACGACCGTTAGTCCATCAGCGCTCCACCAGCTCGCATCTATGCAATTAGGCTGGATTTTATTAAAGTGTTTATTAAAGATTGTAAGGTACTCCCCAGGTGTATTCGGAAGGGCCGCTGATGATGTTTGAAAATGGATGTTTCAACATGTCCATAATGTTTGAGACTGAGCTTATAAGCTAAATGAAACTAATATTTATAGGATAGGAGGGAGGGGTGTAGACGTTAAAACACAAACATAACAGTTTTTTTATAATATTTAATCACACAAAATAGCTCACATCGTGAAAAGTATACTTGAAATATTTATTTAAACAAATCAAAGTTTTAAAAATATGGCTCACGCCATGAAAGGCATAATTGTAATATTTATTTACACACAGATTATAGTTTTAGAAATTTGGGCCACGATTTCCCCATCATTGGAAGTTCTACTCTATTGCGAAAGTTATGACTTAGACCATACGTTGGGGAATTTGAATACCCGCCGAGTGTACTGTTGCTAGTTCTCACTAAATGGTTTACGGTTTGTGCCCAGATGGGTAGTAAGAAGACACATTTCGTTTTATACCATAATACTGATGCGGGTACATTTACCCCTTCCTATTCCACTCTACAAAATGTCTATATGGTTTTCCTGTTTCACTCCTGACCTCCCTGACGGGTAGTAAGACGCAGTTCTAAATACGGATAAGCCTAACTTCGTGGCTATTAACAGGGATATAGGGGGGAGGGTTGGATCCCCTCCCCGGTTTCAGTTGTCAATGACGCGCAAATATGGTACACTGTTCGCCCTGTGACATAAGGAGGTAGGGGTTCATGTCCCACAGAGGGTAACAAACTTTTATTACTTCACATTTCAATCCCTGGCAAATGCTGTTACAAATTTCACCTTGTCAAAATCAGCTCTTATCTCACGCTTGCCTGAAACTTAGTTTGAATACCTGTCGTGAGTGTGTACTGAGGCCAGTTTCCTCCCTCATCGTCCACGGTTTGTGCCCCAGACGGGTACAAGTTGAGATGTTAATTTTTTCTTGCACACTCGTATAGATCCCTGTATAGGCGAGCTAGCAAATTTTGTCAAAGGTAGAAACAAATAAAAACATAAACATGTGGTTTGGTTTGTCGAACGGGTGAGCGAGTTTTCAGTTTTAACTCCACCGATCTGCAATATCTTTCTGTCTGTGCTGATATGTCTCAAAATAACTTTTGAAAGCATCAACCGATTTAAATAAATTACGATAATGTGCTAGGATGAGAAGGTTAGTTTGAGGAAGCGTGCCCATATTTGCGTGAAGGACGAGTGGTAAACCCTTTAGGAAAAACACTCTCGGTACACCTTGACCGGAATTCGAACCATGATATCCCCGTCATTGAACATCTAGTATTTATTGCGGAAGTCACACCTTAGACTATAACGGTCCCGAAGTGGGTTTGCATATCTTAAAGTAGTAAATTTTGCTTCATGTAATTACTTAAATACTGTCTCTATAGATCAGGATATTTTGGTTATTTCGTTAAAATGGCCTGTAGAATATATTCTGAAAGCATTTAAGGTGGGTGTCCCTTATATGGCCATGCTAAGTTGTGAGAAATTTTTCTAGCCACCATTTGAAGGGTGTACCCTTTATATATTAATCACTGAGTAAATTTCCCCGATACCCCAATTACCGATGCGTCAGTGCCCAAAACGTTCCATTTCCTATATTCTTTATCATCCGGAACATCTCACTCTCTAATCAAACAAAAGACAAACAATACCATTGTTTCACAGTTACTTTATTTCTATTCTCTCGAGGTCAGACACACACGGATCCCCTTAACAGATACATTCATCTAACCTCAATCTCGAACAGTTTTTTGCTTCACATTTCCACGTCCGTTCCGTCCCTCAACCTCGGCTTCACTGCCCTATCTTCTTCTGCCTGACCTCGTCCTCAGAGTGAGTGCCGTGCCGTCTAGCGGCACACCTTCCAACCAGACCTCACGGTGTGATGCAGACGGTAACACACTCCCCCCCCTTTACAAAGAAAATCTCAATTACAATCAAAAGGCAAATATCACAAAATATTCTTAAATCCATTTAAATACATAGAATTCAAACTCGAACAGAAAACACAAACAATTATTTCAGGTGACCACCTGAATACACAAATATATAATCGTAAATACATATGAAAACTTACAGACTGAACCTTAAAATTAATTACAACTCTGACCCGTTTCATCCAAACCCGTCAACAGACCAACGTAAACAAAACAAGTCAAAATATATAAAAAATCACAAGTTATACAAATCGGCGGGGATCCCCTAGTCCAAGGCACCCTCTACCCCTCCTTCAATTCTACTGATCCGTGTACGGTTTCGACTCTAGATAATTTAACTGCACCGTAACAGGTGTCAAGAACCATTCAATAATATCTGGAGCGGACCACCTAAAGTCAAGTTTAGCGGTAACTCCTTCTCCCGCCTTGCTTATGTTATGCATCTTCCAAACCACCCGGTCCCCTACCTTATACGGGACTGGCTCCCTACCTCTGTTGTACCATCGGGATACCGTTTAATGGGCCCTTTTTAGACGTTCCAGAGCCTCGGCCAACATCGTACTGACGACTGAACGGCTTCTTGTTCCAGTCTTCCGGGAATTTTATCAATTTAGGCAAACATGATATTAATTACAAGGTGAAGAGGCTGCCTCGCCGCATCAGCGCACTAGTTATCACTTCACAAAGGTCAGTGCCAGTACTGTGGTAATAACACCCACAATCTGTACAAATGTAATGATTTCTTACATGCCAGTTTGTATATAAGAAGCAATTATGTCAAACAAAGAGGGCTATGTTTCAACTGCTTACAAAATGGTCACAGTGTAAACGAGTGTCCTAGCACGCACAAATCTAAGAATTGTGGCGCATCTCACCATACATCGCTTCACAATGAACGACGTTTGCCAGTAGATGTGCATAAGAACGAATTAGGCCAAGTAAAATAGTGGACACCATGACAGCCAGTACCAAAGGGTCCGGGTGATTGCAAACAATCAGATAATGCTTGTTTAAGTTCTACTCAGGGCAGCTATTGTAGTCTCAAACAGCGAAGCCAAACTCAAGTGTTATTGTCTACAGCGATCACCAAGGTCAAGGACAACCGGGTTGCACTAACCCCTGCAGAGTACTTTGGATTGGTTTACAGTCGAACTTCATCACGGAGTCACTTGCTCAGCGGTTAAAACTGAACGTCACGCAACTTATTCATTGCAGGA
>JBCFYV010004950.1:0-17756 GCA_039000515.1 Timema cristinae
ACATAGAGCGCAGAGCTTCACAAGTGTGCTCTGCCGAGTGCCTCCATGCATGATGCGGACCTCAGGCCATTTAGAATGACCATCTACAGTAATGATAGAGTCTTATCTCAAATTCAGCAAAATCATTATACATCCTTTGCCACCTTATAGTAGGCCAGGACCCAAGGAATCAGAGGCTCGTGAGGAGTAGTTGACTGGAGTGATTGGCAAACACCACACACTGCTGACGGGAACGATGAACCTAGACAACTACAATAAACAATCAGATTCTGTCGCAATTCCATTGAGATATATGTGAGCATTCGACTCAATTTGGGATCCTTCCTGGTCTCGGTGGCCACCTGGACCACAGTGAGAGGTTCCCAGGGACACCAACGAGATCTTGTAGATATCAGACTCCACCTCAGTCTGATCGGGGAGAGGGTTTCAGCTAAGAAAATCAGCATGAGGAATCAGTTCAGATTTTCGAAATGTGTTCTTATACTGAAGGCTGACAACAAGATGCCTAACGTTGTCAGCGAAGAGCAGTGAGAGTCACATTTTAGCTTTGGACCCAAAAATAGACACCAACGCTGCATTGTCAGTGCATAGCTCAAAAGGTCGACCAAACGGGTAATAACTAAATTTCTTAAGTCCAAAAATTATAGCTGCAGCCTTCCGCTCATGCTGGGGGTAGTTTTTTTTCAGCATTGGAGAAGGTCTTAGATGCGAAAGTGATAGGCGTTCCGCCCCATCGGGGAAGATGTGGGAGATGACAGCACCCGCACCATACTGAGAGGCATCACTGGTCATTCTAAGTGGCAAGCCAGTAGAGTATGGAATAAGCACCTGATCGCCACTCAATTCCTGAAGACAATGATGATAAGCCCTTTGTTGCTCAGATCCCCACTCCCAATTCACATGCTGCTTGAGCAAGGTATACAACGGACGAAGCATAGTGGACATGTTGGGGATGAACTTTGCGTAAAAGGTTACAAACCCAATGAACGAGTGAAATTCAGATTTTTATTAAGGCTTTTTGGCTTGAAGGAGAGCCTTGATGCGGGCCTGATCTGGATTCAGCCATTGGGCATCCAAAATGTGACCCAAAAATCTAACACTTGGCTTAGGAAATGACACTTTTCCAGTTTTACAGTGACATTATATTCCACAACCTTTGTAGAATAACTTCAACTTTACTTAGGCACTCCTCAGTGGGGTTAGCTGACACTAATATGTCATCCAAATAAATAAAACAATCAATACTTGACTAATGACGCTTTGAAAGATGGCTGTAGCCGAAACAAACCATATGGAAGTCGAAGGCACTTGTATGGTCCATATGTAGTGCTCACAGTCAAAATCTCCTGAGAAGCTGGTCCCAACCTAAGTTGTTGGTAAGCCTGGCGAGATCGAGAGCACTGAAAACATAACCTTGGACAGTAGACAAGTCATAAATAAATGGTAAAAAGATAGTGCTCAAGATGTAACTGAGGGTTTACTGTCACGCTGAAATCTTCACACACCCGTGCAGATTTGTTGGCCCTGAGAACATTTCCATTGGTTTTTCCCAGGTGTGACTATTGGTTTTCCGGATAAAACCACTTGATTCCATTTCCTCAAGGACCTTCTTGCAGCATTCCTCAAAGGAATAATAATGACACTAGGGCCATCGAATACCGGAATGGCTCCCTCTTTCAGAACTACATTAACTTCCACACCCTTAATTTCACCTGGTGCCTCTTTGAAGACTGAGGGATATTTATTCCTGAGCAGTCCACCACATCACCTTTTAACTGCCAAACATAGTTGATGGGAAAGCTAGCATTCCAATCCAGATGCATATGGCTGATCCAAGGTAGGCCCAATAAGGAGGGAAGGATCCCCGAACCACTACTAAGGGTAATGTAGCAGACTGCCCCCTGATAAGAAATTCTAACAGGGGCTTCCCCCAAAAGATCTAGTTCATGCCCAGTGCAACCACGAAGTGGAGTGGTACACACTAGAGGAAGGTGTTTGAAATGTGCAAGATACACTGGCTCACCAATAAGACTAGCGCTGGCCGCTGTATCAACTTCCATGATGAGAGGTACACCATTGACTTCCAACTGGACACTGCTGTGAGCTGGTGCCTGACTACTGTCGACCACGTACAAGTCACAAGCTGTAGTAGCTTGGACAGACACTGAATGTATGTCCTCCTGAATTTGACGAACACCTCCTTGATGCTGAGAGGAATTTTTGACCCTGCGACAAACCTTAGCAATATGTTTTCTAAATGACAGTTATGACATTACACATTTTTTAAAGGGATAGTTAGGCTTAGCATGAGTCCCATCACAACCTGCACATAACGCACTTTGAGACGGCTGATGATTGTGTCCTGATGAGAGCTGAGGTTTTGGTCCTTGACTGGATTGGAACTTTTTCTTGAATTTCTTATTCTTCTGTTGATATGAGTGAACCGCGTTGATGAGATTAGGGTTGTCGCTGGCATTGGCCTGTGCATTGCTGGTCCAGGGATCTCGTAGCGAGTAGAGAGAGCAACCATCGAGCTGAAGTTATACTCCATTCACGGTAGGAATTACTCTCTAAAAGGTCTTTTTTCCTACCAATATCCTACCATATAATAGATTTCTGGTAGGGATAAAGACCTTTCAGAAAACAATTCCTAAGCTGAACAGACTTTACCCTCTTCATTCCTGATCTTGTCGCGAACCATGTCCAACGAGATTTTGTGATAAAACTGCGACTTGAGGGCGTCATCCAGGAATGTTCCGAAGCTACAAGTGCGGCAAGATTATGTAAAGGTGGGCAGAAGGCCGCGTAGGACTCTCCCGCACGCTGTCTGCGAGAAATAAAGGCAGAACGCTTTTCGTACACTGATCTTGAGGTAGCGTAGTGAGTTTCGAGGAGAGTCTTTAGTTGGAGAAAGTCTTGGTTCCCGGCGCGACCGGTGAGCAGAGATCTGTTAACACCTGGTAGGCGACTGGGCCAATGCATCTCAGGAGCCAGGCCACTCTTACATCGGCTGTAATTGTTTCAGTGGTGCAGAAATGTTCAAACCTGGCAAAATATGACTGTATGTCCTCAAAACGAGAGTCAAAGTGGAAAACTTAGGCATGTTGAAATTTTTGACGTACGAAAATTGCACACACGAGAGCTTCACACGATACTACACACAAAATAAACTAAGTGTTTTTTAAATTTTAAAAAAATCACTCATTGCCGGTTGTTGTAACCTTACTATAGTTTTGGACTGAATAAATTATTCGTAAGAGAAAGAACTACACATGATGATAATAGATATAATATGCCATTAGAACATGCTTCAGCATAGCGCCACCATTACATGGTTGAGAGTCCCGGAATTGGAAATGAAAAAGAGAGCAAAGAATAACAAAACTCACAGCCTTCTGGCTGACAACTTAGCAATTCTCTTGGTCATTCATTAACATTATGAACAGAAAAAAGAAAATAGCATTTCTTGCATCTATAGAAGAAGAAGAATATGTGAGAATTTATAGACACTAAAGAGACTAAAATGAATAGTCTTTCTTTTAAATCATCACTTTTGAGATATGCCATCGTGAGAATGTGCTGTGTTTTATAACAACACATGCTAGAAAATTTAGGCATGCACTAAATAGGTCTTCTTGGTGGGTTTTTTGAAGAAACGCTGGAAAAGTTGAAATTATCTCCACTCAAGCAGTGTGAGCTACGCTGGCCAAGCGACTTCTTGTGATTGGATTAGAGCTGTCACGTGACCAAATATCAGCATTGCTCTCATTTTACAGCGAACATGTGAATCCACAGTAACTTTACATAATAACGTGTTATACATCTGTGGACATTTTAAAATGGTCGTGTAGAGAGAGAAGATTATTTAGAGCAAGTATGTCAATCTTGTGTGACGCATTGGCCCGATTCATGATTCTGAAAGGACCACGGACTCTTAATTCTCAATCTTTTGCCAGGACAGAGGATTGAAGTCATTTATTTAAGTAGGTGGGATAATACTTGTCGTACTGAAGATATTTAACCTTAATTTATAAATTACCAATAAATGTTTAATGTAATTAACTTTTAAATGTATGAATCTTGTAAAAGAATTAATGATGATTGGAAATAAATGTTTAATGTAATTAACTTTTAAACGTATGAATCTTGTAAAAGAATTAATGATGATTGGAAATAAATGTTTAATGTAATTAACTATTAAACGTATGAATCTTGTAAAAGAATTAATGATGATTGGAAATAAATGTTTAATGTAATTAACTTTTAAATGTATGAATCTTATAAAGAATTATTGATTATAACTTTCGTTGTATTAATGAGGGAAAGAGGAGGTGAATGAAGGGGAGGAAAGAAATAATGAAAACATACAGAAGATATTTAACCTTAATTCCCGATCTTTGCCAGGACTGGGGATTGAAGTCAGACACCTAAGATCATCGGAGGGTTTGGTAATCGTCTTGAGAGAGAGAGAATAATACTTGTCATATCCCAAGGACTAATCTGATCCCTCATGGTTCAAGGCTCGCTGCCACCACCCCCCACCTCAACATACGGAAGATATTTAACCTTAATTCCTAATTTTTTGTCAGGACTGAGGATTGAAGTCAGACCATCAGGGTTTGAGAGAGGGATTGAAACCCGATCTCTCAGGGTTCGAGGCTCGCCGTCACCACCCTCTGCCTCAACATACAGAAGATATTTAACCTTAATTCCCGATCTTTGTCAGGAATGAGGATTGAAGTCAGACCATCAGGGTGTTTTGGCAATCATCTTGAGAGAGAGAGAGAATAATACTTGTCAGGACTAAGGATTGAAAACATACAGAAGATATTTAACCTTAATTCCTAATCTTTTACCAGGAGTGAGGATTGAAGTCAGACCATTAGGGTGTTTAGCAATCATCTTGAGCAGGACTAAGGATTGAAAACATACAAAAGATATTTAACCTTAATTCCTAATCTTTCGCCAGAAGTGAGGATTGAAGTCAGACCATCTGCGTTTGAAAGAGAGAGAGAGGGATTGAAACCTGATATCCCACAGGGTTCGAGGCTCGCCACCACCGGTCCTCCACCTCAACATACAGAAGATATTTAGCCTTAATTCCTAATCTTTCATCAGGAGTGAGGATTGAAGTCAGACCATCGGGGATGTTTGGTAATCATCTTGAGCTGGACTAAGGATTGAAAACATACAGAAGATATTTAAGCTTAATTCCTAATCTTTTACCAGGAGTGAGGATTGAAGTCAGACCATCAGGGTGTTTGGTAATCATCTTGAGCTGGACTAAGGATTGAAAACATACAGAAGATATTTAACCTTAATTCCTAATCTTTTACCAGGCGTGAGGATTGAAGTCAGACCATCAGGGTGTTTGGTAATCATCTTGAGCAGGACTAAGGATTGAAAACATACAGAAGATATTTAACCTTAATTCCTAATCTTTTACCAGGACTGAGGATTGAAGTCAGACCATCAGGATGTTTGGTAATCATCTTGAGCTGGACTAAGGATTGAAAACATACAGAAGATATTTAACCTTAATTCCTAATCTTTTACCAGGAGTGAGGATTGAAGTCAGACCATCAGGGTGTTTGGTAATCATCTTGAGCAGGACTAAGGATTGAAAACATACAGAAGATATTTAACCTTAATTCCTAATCTTTTACCAGGAGTGAGGATTGAAGTCAGACCATCAGGGTGTTTGGTAATCATCTTGAGCAGGAAAAAGGATTGAAAACATACAGAAGATATTTAACCTTAATTCCTAATCTTTTACCAGGAGTGAGGATTGAAGTCAGACCATCAGGGTGTTTGGTAATCATCTTGAGCAGGACTAAGGATTGAAAACATACAGAAGATATTTAACCTTAATTCCTAATCTTTCGCCAGGAGTGAGGATTGAAGTCAGATCATTAGCGTTTGAGAGAGAGAGGGAGTGAGAGGGATTGAAACCTGATCCTACAGGGTTCGAGGCTCACCGTCATCACCCTTCTCCTCAACATACCGAAGATATTTAACCTTAATTCCTAATCTTTTACCAGGAGTGAGGATTGAAGTCAGACCATCAGGATTTTTGGCAATCATCTTGAGCAGGACTAAGGATTGAAAACATACAGAAGATATTTAACCTTAATTCCTAATCTTTTACCAGGAGTGAGGATTGAAGTCAGACCATCAGGGTGTTTGGTAATCATCTTGAGCAGGACTAAGGATTGAAAACATACAGAAGATATTTAACCTTAGTTCCTAATCTTTTACCAGGAGTGAGGATTGAAGTCAGATCATCAGCGTTTGAGAGAGGGAGAGAGGGATTGAAACCTGATCCCTCAGGGTTCGAGGTTCAACGTCACCACCCTCCACCACGACATACAGGAGATATTTAACCTTAATTCCTGATCTTTGTCAGGACTGAGGATTGAAGTCAGACCATCAGGGTGTTTTGGCAATCATCTTGAGAAAGAGAGAGAGAGAGAATAATACTTGTCAGGACTAAGGATTGAAAACATACAGAAGATATTTAACCTTAATTCCTAATCTTTTACCAGTACTGAGGATTGAAGTCAGACCATCAGGGTTTGAGAGAAAGAGGGATTGATACCCGATCCCTCATGGTTCGAGGCTCGCCGTCACCACAGAACCGGTCGTGTGCGTGTTGAAAAGACTAAGACTTTGAGAGAGGGAGATAGAGAGAATTTTGTACTGAATATATGTATCAATGTAATATTAAGAATATACTCGGTTTAAAAAAAAGTGAACTATTTATTTAGGGTGAATAATACTTGTCATATCCTTAATTCCCAATCTTTGCTAGGACTGAGGATTGAGGTCAGACCATGTGTTTTGAGAGGGTGAGAATATACTTGTCATATCCCAAGGACTGAGGGTTCGAGGCCCGTAGCTGTCCTCCCAAACCCTACTACGTCACGTTGATGAAAGAGAGAGAGCACTCAACCCTCCTGTATCCCTCTCTTCACTGTCCCAGTATACACATGCCACCCTCTACCCCGAGAAAAAAACTCGCTGGGAGAGAGAGAGAGAAAAACTCGCTGGCTCGTCGGGAGAGAGAACGATCAATCCTCCCACACACACACACACACACACACGAGAGCCCTGCGTCATCTGAGAACTCTGCCTCCTCACCTCTCTCTGTCACCCTTCTCAATCTGATGAGAGAGAGAGGGAGAACCCTGACTCCTCACATCTCTCTGGCACCATCGCGTGCTCCAACCCTTCTCATCCCCCCTCCCTCCATTATTATGCACAAAAAATACTAAACCTCCCCCCATCCCCCCCACCCACCTCACATCATCCTATCTATCACAAAAAAATACTAAACACCCTCACCCAGGTGCTCCATCCCCCCACCCCCCTCCTCCACACCTCACATCACCCTATCTATCACAACATCTCAGGAACCCTCCAACTCTTCATTATTATGTAAATGTGTTCTCGTATCCTGCACCAAAAAAACCTCCTCACATCTCTCAGTCATCCCAGGTGCTCCAACCCCCCCCCCCCCCCCACTCCCCACCTCACATCACCCTATCTATCGCAGCATCCCCTCCATTATGCTAATGTCTCCTCGTATCTGCAATCTCCATGTGTCCCCGTATTCTCACTTTACCCCTACTCATATAGCCTAAACAATCTCCTGCCTAGGCAAGCTATCCTAAATATACATCAATGGACACATCATGTGTGTCGCGGGATTCACCATCCCGAGCGCGAGAAGCGCGCTATACCGCAATTATAGATTGCAGCCTGTTCTCCTGGCCCAGGAGACTCAACATTAAATATTATATAACTAGCCTAACGGTAGTAACACAACTACAGTGTCTCACAATAGACACGGACAGTTTCCAATTATTAATCCCTACTAAATGATACTTCTATCCATCCTCGCAGGACGTAGACTAACCCTAACAATTACATATTAATCTGGAGTCTACTCGTCATATCTCATCCTCGTAGTTGTTAAGTCCTTCGACATCCTCCGGTTTAGAGTATCCATTCCCCTAGGATAGTAAGACCACCGTCGACTAGATGACAGATTCTGACTAGAAGTGCGCGCTTATTAGGCCTGCGTAGACGATGTTTACGCGATCGTCTGCTGGCGTGTTCTGTGCTCCTTCCCAGCAGTCAGGCGAGTATATAGTGGATAGGCCCGTACGAAGCGAAGGGGAACCTCCCCAACCTTCTAGAAGGACGGCCCGCGTGGCCAACGGTTTTCTTGGAGCGGTCAGTTGGTTGGTGCTTGTGGTCGAACGCGGAGTTATTCCCAGCAGTGGTGATCGGTCACTTATCTTCTATGGTGTGTCATCGAATTGGGCATCAGGCTTACAGGACGAGTCGGCGAAGTGGTATGTAAATAAAGAGATATATTATTATCGAAGCATTTACATTAGTATGTTATGTTTAACTTTGATGATTTGCAGGAACTAGCCCAATATACGTTCTCTTGCACGTTTTAACGGGCTAACCCAGGTTTGCCCGTTACACTACTAATAGTGATTTTACCATTCTTGGGGTTAATCAGTCGATAGCTTTTGGCATTTTCACAATAGCCCACAAAAGTTATTTTTTTAGATTTAGAGTCCCATCTCTTTAGAAGAACTTTTAGGAAATGGGCCATGGCTTCATACCCAAAAATCCTGAGACGTGATAAATCAGGAATTTAACCACTCCACACTTTATAGGGAGTTTTGTCATTAATTATTTTGTTTGGGCACTTGCTGGCAAGGTAAGCTGCCATAGCCACTGTCACAGCCTCAGCCCAAAATCTCTTTGATATACTGGCATCAAACAACACAGTTCTCGTCCTTTCAACAAGTGTTCGATTAGTCCGTTCGGCAACGCCATTAGTTCTTGTGTAGGCAAAACTGTTATTTGATGGATAATCTCAGCCGGATGAAGTTTGTTCCTAAACTCTTTACCAACATATTCTTTTCCACTATCGGAGCGAAGTTTTTTTATTGCCAGTTTGATTTTCTACAAGCACTTTGAAGTCATCAAAGGTATCGGCCACTTGTGATTTTTCCTTCAAAAAATATACAAACTTTTTGTGGGAATGATCGTCAACAAATGTCAAAAAATACTTGCTTCCATTGTTAAAGGGAGTTTCCATTGGCCCAAATAGGTCATAATGTATGAGCTCCAAGATATCATTGCTACTTTTTTGCTTTGCTTAAACGGTAGTCTAGTCTGTTTATCCTTAATACATAATTCACAAGGACTATCGACCACAAATTCATTATCTATGCCAGTTGACATATCACTTAGCTCCCGCATTCCTTTACGGTTGATGTGACCAAGCCGATGCAGCTAAACAAAATATCTATGTTTAGCAAAAATGCTGACTTTTTGCTTCATCAATGGTATTAAGTCTACATATACCATTTTCCAATTTTTCTGTGGCAACAATTCCACCATCCTCATTAAGGATATGTCCACTATTTTTATCAAAGGTAACAATATTACCTTTGTGAACAAATTCTGCTGACAGATAATACATTTACGGTAGCATTCAAAATGTATAAGACATCCTTTGCCTCTACTTCTGTTGCACCCTCTCTGTGTCCAGTACTCCCCGACCATAAAAAGGGATAAAAGGGAGAGGATGAACTTAAAATACAAAATATGGAAATTATAAAAAATATATAGATTCAACAAAATGAGCAGTTTATTCAATTAAATGACAATAGCGCAGATAACAAAAAATGGTCTCATTATATCATTATGAGTACAGTTGGAAATTATGCTCGAAGCCAACAACTTTATATCATAAGTTTCGCAAGTGTTTTAACAAAAGGAAACATGAAATTCATCATAATATTGATAGTCCAGTCTATAAGAGACAATAACAAAGCGAATATTTTTAAATGCGATACAAAATATATAAGGGCCTAATGGGCACCTTGATATGGTTCCAAAGGGTTCGTAGCTCATAGAAAACGATATCATAAATATGAAGATTTAAATTTGACGACTATACAACAGAGTTTACACAACGTGAGGGTTTGACTACCAGACATAAGCCAAACTCCCACGGGACTATCAGATCTGACTTAGAATAAGGAACAAACAGTTCCATCAATTAACAAAACTTTAGTTGTTCAAACAGAACTTACGTTACAATAGATTAAAGTCATCCTAATTTAAATTCCAATAAAAAGTTACTTCACGTTACGTTAAATCAAACCATAATTTTAAATATGAAAAGTTACTTCGATAAAAAATTTACTCTACAAATCCAAACAATATAATATTAACAAGTCAAACTTCTAATCAGCACATAACTGAGGATATTTACGAAAATAAAAATATAAGCAAAAGTTACAGCGCCCGAGCGGCGACCTATCTAAGATAGAATGTTTAGACATAGTTTGACGATCAAACTATTAATACGTTAGATTTTGAAACTGAATATTATATACAAAAAGTTTAAAGTAGATAATTAAGTTAGAGTTCATAACTCCACTTGTCTAAACGACGATTTTGATACATTTTACAAGTTTTCTCCAGCCATTGTCCAGGTCCATGACAATGGTCTGTCGTCGATCGTTGATCGTAGGATAGTCGATTATGGCAAGCTTGCACGGCCATTATATAGGGATTTCGTTGTTATGGAAGGGGGTGGGAATTCACCAAACACGCATATGATGACGTCAACGATGCCTTCAAACAGTCACGTACACCATTGTTGATTCCGCTTGCTCCATCGGAATATCCGTGAATATCTCCGATCACCCGATGTTTTGAAGGAGGTTCCTCTACTCCGTCAGGGGTCGGATACATAATTGTCTTCTAGTTGATGTAGATAGTTCTTGGTTCATTTCACGCTAGTAAAGTCGTAGTGCCGTGTCGCTTTGTTGACCCACTGGATCTCCCTTGACCCACTCGCCAATCTAGGAGTCCAGGTGCCGGCCAGCCTTGCAGGATTCTATTGTGAGCAGATTAGTATTGTAAGTACACGAACAAATTAATACTTGGAATTGGATTGAGTAATAAATATATTGTCCAGCATTGTTTCTATTATGTCTTCTTAGCCTACAAGAACTACAACAGAGAAAAATACTATTGTAGGGATCCTAATTGAGTTGAATTTATTGGAGCGGGTAGTAAACTTGTTGTCCAGTTGTAACATTATACCACGTAATGTTACAAATCTCTAATCACGTCAGTATGGGGCGGGGTCTAGTTGTAACATTATACCACGTAATGTTACACTTCTATACTGGCGTTTTCTGCCAATAACTGTACATATACACTACCAATGGCTCTGTAACAATACAAGGGTTGTATTGTACAATCGAAGCCCCACCCAACCCGATGCTTCATATACTATCGTCTAAATCATACTACCCACTCCAAGAAACGTCGACATTAATTCAAATCACCTACAATAGTATTCTTCACTTTTGCAGTTCCATGTGACTTCAAGCAATATATAAACAATATCTTTCAATATAATTCATTATTGACAGTCGGTGTTTCGACCTGGCTGTCTTAGATGCACTGGATGGGAGTTTTTCCTGCACACCTGGCTAAACCTGTTCTCTGACGTCAGCAGCCAATCCGTCAAAAATATGTTTTGTCAACAAACCTGAGAAGCGTCTACACGAAGCAGGATGACCAATCAGCGACCTACAAGCAAGTTGGCGTACGTGCCAGAGGAGGCATGCCCCTCCAAGCTGCGACGTCACCCGGCTTAAAATGGACTATTCCTACCAAAATTCCTACGCAGCTAGCTCACTATATAATATGGATACTGGAAGATATAAAACGACTATTGAATACGGCACCGGCGAGGATGGACCTCCGTTATATTTATTAAATGCTAGACTTTTGAAATCGACGCCATGATGGATGGAATGTGGATATTATTTTATATCGTCAGGAGACGACTTCTAAAATTCTGGACACTATAAGGAAAGTTAAAATACTCTGTTAATATTTTTTGTTTGAATTATGGAACTCTAACTATTTAATTTAATTTTGTTATAGCCGAGATAGGCTGATATTTTGTTTATTAGATGTGGGCATTATTTAAATGCGATTTTCTAACTAAATGTAACTTCAGTTTCATGTCGCCACTAAGGGCTTGTTTCTTAAAGATGTTAGTAAATTTCTTAATGTTAGCTGTCTAAATTAACGTAATGTTTATTGAAATATACTAAAATCGTGTATCTTAATTATCTGAACTTTCCGTATTATTCTAGCTTTTGTTGTTGTACATTTAAATTCATTTATTTACAATTCAATATTTTGTGTAACGTAAATTTGGCAAACTTCTAATGTTCATTAACTTAATATCATTGTTAGACTTTGTTTTGTAGTTTAACGATGCCGATTCAAGTATTCCCGCGTGAGTTTGCATTAGGTTTGAGAAGTTAAACTCTCGTGTATATTTTAATGTAATGTTTGTAGTTAAAATATGTATTGTAGTATTTGAAGGTACTTTCATTTTGTGTAAATTTTAACATTCAAAGTCGAGATATTTAAAGTAAAAGTATGTAAAATTATAATATAACTTTACTTTGGAAAGGTTAATGTTTTCGTAATATCTGTAGATAATCAGACGCCTTTGTAACAATGAAGAAAGGCTCTTCAAGCTTTTTATATTTTTCTTGGATAGATATTGATTTACTGTTTATTAATAGCTTTATTGATATAATGCTAACTTGGTCTAATTGCATTAATCTTCTTTAGCATTAATGTATTCAACTATGTTTTTCTTCGTTCTACTAAATAATTGAAGAGATGAAGGTCACTCAAATTACTGTTTGTTATTTTTGAATGAATTAAATTACTCTTTACATCCAACTCTTGCTTATTCTATTTCTCTTTAATATTGTTATGTTAGATGACTCCCTCTTATCCTTGTAATATTTTTGTTAGTGACCTATTCCTACGAGATAAAGAAGTGAGTAAGGGGTGTTACAGCTTCAGCAACCAGGACAGTGGCATCATCAGCAGTAATTTCGGCATTTTTAATAATGAAATTATTTAGGCAAATTTTATCTGTAGTGATATGGGCAGATGCACCTGAATCTAAATACCATGCTGATTTATCTTTCACTGCATAGTATTTGCTAGAATAATACGCCAGGAAGGCCCGTTTTGACTTTGTGTCTTAGTCCAACCTATTTTCGGAATTGTCACTGTTCGTACTTTTCTTCTTGACACTTCAAAACTTAACAATATGATTTTTCTGATTAGTGATTACAAATAAAACATTTCGGGTATCATTATTCTTCTTATGGCTAGATTGAGATGCATAAAGTGTAAACTCATGATCAGGAGTTTCAGAACTACCTTGCATTTTTTAATCCTGTAAAAGTTTTACTTTAACTGAATCAGCATTGATTTCGATCCTTAACTTTCAAAGCCCATTATCACGGGACGTTAATCATTAGGAAGGCGCCCAAGCAATAAAGTTCCAACCCATTCATCTTTAACTTCAAATCCCATTTAATTTAATTGATGTGTGGTTGAAATAATTTGGTCACATGTGTCAATTGACTTGCATTTGGCTAGTTGCATTGTGACAAGGGTCCTTAACAAACCAACTCAACTTGTTAGTCCAGAGTCTTCAAATGCTTTTTCAAGAGCAGTCCACGCTTCTGCAGCAGTCTTTGCAGCCTTCCAATGCAAATATTAATTTACAGGGTCAATTGATTATTTTCTAAATAGCCTTATCCTCTTTCTTCATGTCTTGAACTATTGCTCCTTCAGGCTCAATTACTTCCCATAAATAATTGAGTTTCAGTAGGGCCCGCATCACGAATATCTAACTGGAATTATTTTCTCTACAAACAAGCTTTTCTATCATAGCTAGGTTACTTGAAGAAATCATTTTTAATATTTGAGCTAAACTTTATGATTAAATAATATTAATAATATTAGCACCGCGTCTTACTACCGTTTGGGTTATACGCTTTAAGTACTAATTACGCTAATGGATTAGGAAATGGGAAGGTCGAATTAGAGGAAGTGAACCCGCACTTGCGTGGAGGGAGAGTGGAAAACGGTTTAGGAAAAAAATTCACCCAACCGGGATTTGAACCTCGATCTCTCCTTCCTCAGCAGTCGAGCTCAACACGTCTAGCACGTTAGCCAACTTTATGATTAAAGAACTAGAAAAAACTCGCAGTATTTTACTAACCGTGATCACAGATACCAACGAGTTTGAATTTTATTCACTACCGTTAACACAGACGCCGGCGAGTTTGAATTGTGAGCAAATCTGTTTCACGAACTCACAAATAACTAGACCACAATTTACGGAACCCATAACCTAATAAAAGTGCGCATTAAAAATTTCGAAAAAAGCTTTAAAAAACGATTGTAACAAAAATTTTTTACACCCAAAACACAAGGGTTAGTCAGACAATTTTCAACACATAAAAAACCCCACAAAAACATAACTGGTTGACACTTTACTAAAGCTATGAAACCAGAGACAAGTTTGCCACAAACCTACACAAGAAGTTTAAAAATGACTTTTAATTTTCATATCCAACAGTTTAATAAAGAAAGCAGTAATTTACTAAAAAAAGTACGTTCTGGGGTATCAGATGAGGTACTGGGGATACAAGGAATTCCAAATTGATCTGTTTGATTGGGCACCGCAACAGGTATTTTAAAAAAAGTCGATCCATTCAAAATTATAAAGAAAAAATTTCCATAAAATTTAAAATTTGTATAAAAAAATAAGCAAAAATTGCAGATAAGTCTGGGGTAGCTCGAACTTTTATTTGGAAGCTGAAAAGGGGTTTTAAACCTAAAACGTAACTTTACGGGGTTAATTACAACTGGCCCCCCCGCCCCATACTGACGTTTTAGATTTTTGTAACATTACGTGTATAAGGTTACAACGGACAACAAAGCATCTACCCGCTCCAAAAAAATTCAATCAATTGGGATCCCTAAAATAAAATTTTTCTCGTTTAGTTCTTGTAGGCTGGAAGACATGATAGAAAAAATGCTGCCAATATATTTCATTACTCGACCCAAATTTTCTAATATTAATTTGTTCATGTACTTACAATACTAACTGCTCCAAAAGAATCCTGCAGCGGGCCCGGGTACCTGGAAACTCTAGTTGGCGAAGGGTCAAGGGAACCAGAGGTCAACAAAGGCGACCCGCACACGACTGACAGCGAGAAATGAACCAAGAACTATCAAATCACAGACACAGACACAACAAAAGGCAACTCCATGTTCAAAGGGGGAGCACGAGAGCAAGTTCCAACCCCCGCCCGACCAATTGGCCCCCACCCCCCGGGGGTTTTTGCAAAAATTAAGAAGGGGTTTGCGCTTTCGCGAAGTTCTGAACAAAGAAAAAAAGAATTTAAAAAATATAAAATATTGGGGAAAAAAGGGGGGTAGAAATTGAGAAACCGACTAAGGGTTTTTTAGAGTTACGTGCGGAGAAACTCAGGGGGGTGGGGGAAGCCTCCCAAACCCGTTTTACACATCTCGCTTATGAGGGGGGGGCTGGAACCGGGAAAGTAAACCCAACCCCCGAAAAAGGTTTCCCGGGAAAGGAAAAGGGGGCCCTGGGGAAATTCCTTTTTGGAGGCTTTCCCGGTACGGGGTTCCCGGGAAAAAAGGTGGCCCCCAAGACCTCCCCCTCGAACCCCCCCCTCCAATACGTCCGGGGCCCCAACCCCAAAACGGGTCGGGGAAGAAACCGTCGGCACCTTCCTTTTTCGGCAACCCTGAAGCGTGGGAGGCCCACCTTTTGTTTTTAAAATTTTTAGGTTTTTGGGGGGGGGCCCCAAGCCCTTTCCTGTTGATCTGTCTGGTTTCCCCCCAGGGGTAGCCCCCTTATTTTCCCTTTTTTTTGGGAAAAATCAGTTCTTCCACAAACGTTTAGGGCCCCCCCCCCTTTTTTTTGGGGGGGGGGGCCCCCCAGCCCCCCCACGTTTACAGACCGTGTCTCCGTAAGAGCCCCCTCCATTTAAAATTTTTCCCTAGGCGGGAGCGGGGCCCCCAAACCCGCCCCCCCCGGGCTTTTCTTTCTTCCCAAAGGGGTTAAAAGGGGGGTGGGAAAAAAAAAAATAAAAAAACTTAACGGTGGGGGATTGGGGGAAAGGGGTTTAAAAGGAAACCCCCCAAACACGGGAAGGGCCGCCCTAAAAAACCAAACCCGACCGGAGGAAGCCCGAACCGCCCGCCGGACAAAAGACCCAAAAAAAAAAACTTTTGCCACCCCCGGGGAAAAAGGAACCCCTTTTTAAAAAAGGAGGAGAAAACAGGTACCAGGAGCAAACGGAACAACGGGGTGACGGAAGCACGGAAAACAATTTCGGTTTTTTGCCCCCCCCCAAACAAGAAATCCCTATATAATCCCAAAAACCCCCAACAAATTTTCACAAATCAAAACCCCCGCGGATTGGCAGGGTTTGGGAAAAAAGAAAAAAATTTCCCCAAAAGGTTTAAAAGGGGGGGGAATTTAAAAATTTAACAAAAACCTTTTTTTTTAAACAGTTTTTAAAAAATTTAAAAGGGCCCCCTTGCAAATATTTTGAAGGGCCCGCCGGGGGGAAGCAAAAAACTGTAAAAACCCAAAAGGGTGATTGAATTTACTTGTTTAAAAATTTTTTTTTAAAGAGACCTTTTTTTTAAAAACTTTTAATTTTTTTAAAATTTTGGTTAAAACAATTTAAAAAGGAAAAATTTGGAACTTTAACTTTGTAACGAAGTTCTTTTAACGTAAATTTTTTAATTGAGGAACTTTTTAAAAATTTTAACTATAGCCCTGGGGGTTTCTTATTCTGGTTAAACCCACTTTTTCCTTTTTTTCTCCCTTTTTTTCGTTTTTTTTTTAAAGGAAAACAAGCCCTATTGGCCCTTAAATTTTTTTTCCAAAAAAAACCTTTAAGTTTTTTAAAGGCCTTCAAATTTTAAATTTCCCTTTTTCCCTTTGAGAACATTTGGAACTTTTTTATTAAATTTTTAAAAATTCCCAATTACTATAAAATTTTAAAAACCATTTTTTTTTGCGCTTTTTATTTTTTATAAACCCCATTTTTAATTAAAATTTTTTTAATTTTATTTTTTTTTTGAATCCCCTTTTTTTATCCCCTTTTTTTGGCAGGGAAATCAAACAAAAAATTTTTACTGTTGAATTAAAAATTTTTTAAAAAAAAGCCGCGTGAAAAGTTCAAACCCTTTTCCCCTGCCTGGGGGGGGGGTTTTCCCCCCCAAAAAAAAAATTTCCCCGCCCCAAAAGGGGGGCAGAAAAGTGCCCGGGTTTTTAAATGCAAAGGCGACCCCCCTGATAAAATTTTTTTCCCGGAAAAACAAAAAAAAAAACCCTCCTTCTTAAAAAAATTTTTTTTTTTTTTTTTTAATATTTAACCAAATAATTTAATCCTAGTTTGGCTGTTATATTAGGGGTTTTTTTTAGCTTACTTTAATTAAATTTTTAATTTAATTTTTTTTTTTTTTTGGGGAAAAAAATTTTTTTTTTTTTTTTAAAAAACCCCTTCCCTTTTTTTTTATTTATTTAAATTAAAAGAAAAAAGGTAAAACTATTTATTAACCAAAAACCCCATTATACATAAGGGGGAAAAATTGAAATTTTTCTTTTTTTTTTTAAAAAAAAAATTAAACAACCCGGGCACAACCCTACCAAGTTAAAAATTTTTTGTCCAAAAAGGTTTTTTGGTTTTTAAAACCTTTTTAAAATAGACTTCAGATTTTAAAAAGAAAGTTTTTTTTTAAAAAAAAAATTTTTTAAAAAGTAC